>NDGM010775024.1:0-11153 GCA_002564305.1 Octomys mimax
ATTTCTCTTTTTGTGACTTGTACTCTTCTGTACTCTAGGAAGCTCTGGCTAGGGTCTGGGCAACCATTTTCCTTCAACATCTCATGTACATTTTTGGTATTCTAAGATTTTGGCCTTCACAGGGCTGGGGCTCCCTTCTGAGGCAGGGCTGAGTGAAGAAAGCGGAAGCTCCTAACAGGACTAGAGCTACAGGAGCCCCGAGTTGCCTACTTCACCTGCAGTGCCATCCCTCCGCCTGCTGGTGGCAGGAACCAACACTCTCACTTCATGCCACTCAACGAGCCTTGCTGTGTATGAAGCCTGTGTTGACCGCACTTCCGGGCCTAGGTCACTTCCTGTAACAGATATGTTTGGTGCCCCGCCCAGGGCCTCTCTACTGCCCTGCAACTCACCCTTCCCCTAGATGCTGCCCACATCCTCATTGGTTAAAAGCAACTCATACCACATCATTGCCTGGGGGAGGACATGGCCTTGGCCACGGGCCGCATCTCCCCACCCTGGCCTAGTGATGCCAGATGACCTGAGGGCACAGGAGACCAGATCCTTCCTTTCAAGTTGGACTCACCGATGATCACCACTTTGGGGCTCCCTGGTTGGGCTTCTTGCCCACCCCACTCTATTTCCCCATGCTGCTTCTCCTGAGAGCTCTATCCCCACCCCCAAAGGTCAACCTCAGACTCTGTTTCATTTTACAAATGAAGAAATTGGAGCTCAGGGTGATGTTCTACACCCCACAGATGAGCAGGAATACAAAGTCTTCTTCCATCTGACTTCCATATTGAGTTCTTGTACAATAATATCACCCAGTGCTAACTTTGATGAGCAGATTTCCTCCCTCCTAGGGGATGTGGGATTGGAGCCTTCAGGATCGGCAGGCAGCTGGGCTCATTTGATGTGCAGAGTGGGAAGGGGCGGGCCAACAGAAGAGAAGCCAGATGAGGATATGAATAGAGTCTTTGTACAGTGGTGCTCACTGACTGGGGGTCATGCCCTCCCTCTATTCCCTACTGCAAGCTAGGGACGGGTTGGAAATGTCTATGCAGTTTTTGGTTGTCACCGTGACTGTAGAACTAACATTTAATGAGCATAGTCAGGGATGTTAAAAAGTCTTGCAATGTGTGGGGTGGTTCCGCTCCACAAAAATTGTTTGGCGCAAAATGCTATTAAGAAACACTACAAAGTGTCCATGGCCGAAAAGCGAGTGAGCCAAAGACAGGCAGCAAGTCCAAAGGGCAAGAGTGAGGAAAAAGAGAAGACAACCAAAGCGAGGGGAAGTCAGGTAGCTCTGGGGCTGGTGCCAGCTGGGCTGAAGGACCGGGAGCCACACGGCTGGCTGTGCTTAGCATCCACCCTGTGGGAGACAGGGAATTTGCATCTAGACGCTGGAAAAGTTTAGGACAAAAGGAGGAACGCAAGTGGATGTCACTGTAACTAAGAGCAAAGCCCCCCCCCACCCTTTAGTGTCTATTTATTTTGCTAGCTATCCAGCCCTACAATGTCAGGGGTGTGGCAAGTACCAGGACATCCACACATCAGATGCCCAGGGTCAATACTAGAAGGGTAGGTGCAGCAACAACTTGCAGTGATGTAATTTTGGTTCTCAGCATTTGAACTTTCTCCTGCAGAGGAATTCTTTATCTTGGAAGTCTTAATGGGCAGGAGGCTATCTCCCCTGTTGGGGGCCAAAAGTGTCAGAGGTCCACTGTCCCAGGCTCCTTCACAGATAGCCTGAGCACACACCCTCATTTCTAATTGGGAGCAGGCTACTAAGGAGGAGAGGCAGAAGCTGGGGAAACCTCCATTTGTCATGGCAGCAGGTCCCCAAGGAGCAGTGGCCCCAGTCAGCATCTGCTCTGCAGTGGGGGCCCCATTGGGTACTACATGGGGCCTAATTTCCAACCACATGGGGCCTGATTTCCAAAGACATGATTGTAGGCTGGATTTCCAGGCTTCCTGGACATTCAGAGAATCACCCACCATCCTTTGAATTGATTCCTGTCTTGCTTAAGTCAGCCACAAAGAGTTCGTTTTGTGGGTGGATATGATTATCTACCCTGCACCAATTTCTGGACAAATAGGTAAATCAGCCCAGAGTCCTGTGTGTCATTTTCAGAAAGAAAGACAGGGAACTGGGCCCTCCTCGGGGAGGGCAGCAGTGGGGGTGTAAACAAGGTCGGTGGACGCTGTGAATCATGAGCGATTGTTGCCATATTATGCTCCATTCATGCAGGAGGATTAGGCTATTTCTCAGAACACAGAGAGGCTGATCTGAAACACTCTGAGATCATGTAGACATTAAAAACAAAATAAAGAAGATGAAGGGCGGGGCTCATGGATTTTTGTCAGACCGTGGGCCAGAAATGAGAAGTGAGTCACAGGACGCATCTGGAGCCGAGCTGGCCTTCAGTGCCAATGCTGGGAACAGGTTCCCTGGCGTGTGTGTGGCGGGGGCACCATGGAGCGTGGGCTGCCCAGGGCCAGCCTGCCAGGGAAGAGCATGTGGTAGGCTTAGATTTCTCCCTGTCTGTCTGTGGAAATAGAGGACAATGAGCTGAATTTGGTGGTTGGATTTCTGGTGCAGTTTTCCCAGGATCCTAAACTTCCTAAGACTGTCTAATTTCTTCCATTGTAAGTTTGAAATCCTGTCATTTCCAGCCCACTGCCCAATGGACTGCAGTTCGTGCTGCTCTGTACATGCTCAGGATGGGGAGAGCGGGAGCAGGGAGGCGCTTCATGGTCTAGTTTCCTCCTATTACATAACTAGCATTCATCAAGCATCTCTTGCCCGCCAGGGTTCTTTGTCATTTGTCTTCAAAATGAACCTCTAAGCAGGGAAGATACGCTTAGTTTTCAGGCAAGGTCTACAGAGGGGCTAAAGCCACAGAGCGGTGCAGACAAAAACTTTAACCACAATCCTACCTGCTTTGCTGGCGGCAGGCAGGAGGAGCCCTCGTTCCTCCTCCAGACAGCTGAGTCAAAGAATCCCAAGTTCTATGACATGGATGGCCTCCACCCTTCTGTCTTAGGTCAGCTCATTCCTGGCAGGTTAGGGGGCCTTCAATAAGTGTTGAGCATTCCTACAGCATCGATTAAGGTCAGCTACCTCATCGGGAAGGGTATCAGAGGTGAACATGTTTTTGTTTTTGTTTTAATTTTGTAATAAATATACTTTATAAAAGAACCCGCGTAGACCCAGTTTCTCAGCGTAGAGTGCAGCTTGGTGCACGTCCTTAGCTTAGTTGTTAGGACGAGGCTGTGGTTAGCTGGGGAATGTTGCTCAAGATCAAAAACTTAAGAGGGGGCTGTATGGGTCACATCTGCCAAATCCCATAATTAGTCCCAGAGGGGACATGGGCAGGCCATTGTGAGCAGCCTAACATTTTGTATTAAAGTTATGATAAAACAAAAAACATGTATTGGGAACCTATTCTGCTAAATTCTGTACAAGTAGTCAGAAGCATCTTCTGCACAGATCTGAGTTCCTACTTTTCTAATCAAGGAAACAAACTCTGAGCAAATCATCAGACAGCAGGTAGCCTTTATGAGATTCAAACCCAGAACTTCCTTCCTCCAAGCCCAATTCTAGTTGAGTGGTTCCAGCTACTTCCAGGGGGAGCAACTTTTGAGTTCTTATCATTCATTCAATGTTTATTAACGAATACCAGCTTCCTGATGGGTGACGTGCCCCCGAGCAAATGAGACATGGCCTCTGCTCCCATAATAGGGGAAAAGAAAATCAAATGAAAGCAAATAAATATGTTTATAAATGATACGATGCACTATGGAGAAAGAGGAGAGAAAGATGAGAAAAAATACACCAAGAGGACCTCACCGAAGCTAGCAGATCAGGGAGGCAGTGGCAGTAGAAGCTAGAGGGAAGAGTGTATGTAGTCCAGGGCAGATGACAATGGGTGGGAGAAAAACACAGCTGGGTAGAATGAAGGACGTGATTGAGGCCCTGAGGGAGGAGGAAAGATCTTTAAGTCTGTATTAATTATGCACCATGGATCCAAGTGACAAATTTAACCTGTAAGTATTTGTTTTGGCCCTCCGGTATTTTTTCATAAAGAAAGATGTGAGCCCCAAAGAGCAAATACTATGCAAATAGTCTGGCTCTCAGCTCCCCGGGAGAAGTCCTAAGACCTGGCATCCTCTGGCCTTGAGGGCTCCGTAGTGGCAAGGACCAGCGCTGTCTCCGGGTTTCAGGGGGTGTGGGTGCTGCGTCCGGCAGTCTGCCGCTCGTTGGGGTCACATCGCTGGGGCCTCCACAGTGCTGACTGTGAGGTTTGCTCTTCTTACACTTAAGAATTCCTCCTCTGAATTCCAGTTTGCACTGACAATTACAGATAAACCCAGAGAGCCATGTGTTTTTCTCACTTTCAGTGTGTGTCACTCACAAGCCTCAGTCCTTGTGCCTCTGGACATGGGAAGCCTTGCTCTTGCCTTACTTTGGAGGAATCAGACCAAAGACCAGTTGGCCTTCTGCCCTGTGAATGCCTGAATATGTTGATGTGGTTTCCAGCTGCACGTGCTCAGAGAGGGGGCCATGCTTTGCGTGCTTCAATGCCACCAGCATGGTAGGCCCAGAAAGCTGAGTATCCAGTTGATTTTTGGTCAAAGGCATTACAAAAAAAAAAAAAAAGCTAGTTTTCTTCTAAATGTAGGGCTGCACCTGGTTTTAATCATAATTCAATTTATTAAGCATTTATACTATATTAAGCAAACTAAACCTCCAGATCCCCTGTTCTGGAGAGCATGTGTTACTCATTCCTTTCTTCGTCAGATAAATTCATCTTGCCATCTCCAAACCACTGTTTTTTATATATTAGCAAGACACCAAAAATTAATTTTGAACCTTTCCTAAACATTTACAAACATGTCAAGTAGCACAGGCCTCTCTGGTGTCATGTAGGAGCCCTGGCCTGTGACCTAAAGAGCTGGTTTAGTTTTCACAATTCATATGTTCCCAAAGTCAGGGTATAAATCATGTCACACATTCTGAGAACTTGAGGACCCTGGGGACCTGGCAGTGCATAACTTTTTAAAGCAAAGACACTGAATGTTCTATGCAGAATCATTTATTAATATATTTTTTCCAAGAGTGCACTACTGTACAAGGATTTCATGAAGTGCATTTGCACATATCTATGGTAGGATGCCTGACATGTCAGTTTCATGTCAGACTAAAGTTAGCTGTTTTTTACACTTGTGTTTGCTTTTTACGTGTTGGTGTATAGTTGCCACCTCGATTCCTTTTCTTATCTCTTTTCCAGCTGTTTTCAGCACAACTAAACTCTGCTACAACTGAAACCTTCAGCTCTAACTGTACCAGCAGAGGGTACTGTTTGAACACTTAAGTGGACTTGTCGTCTTTGTCTTTCTCATCTAAAGACAACAATATCCAAATAATAGGCAGGGACGAAACTCAAAAGGCAAGTTGCTGGCAAGAAAGTGTGCGCCAGTGATCATATGCAAGCATCGTTTTGCAGAGAATTTCCTTTGTTCTTCGCAACTCCTAAAGGCATTCTTTGTGCATGCCCCCGAAGTTCCTGGTGGTAAATGTATATGTTTTGAAGATAGAGGAAGAGACGACAGTGGAGTGGAATCTCCATATAGAGTTCTGAGTATTCACTTCAAGGGAGGTTTAAGGTTCCAAATAGATAGCAATCCCCCATGACCTCATCCTCCTGGGGAACAGTCATGAATAATTCCTGCAGTAGCAAAATGACATCATCTGCCACTGCAGATTATTGAAAACAATCAGACCTTCCCTGCGCATTGTTGATGAGTGAGCACGGACGTCTTCAGAGCGATGGGGACATTGGAAGACACTTCACATCTCTCTGGGTTTGAGTACTTGAGGAAAATCTAGCCGGATGGTTATTAAAATAAAGTCTGTGTCTGCCGATGTTGACAACATCTTCAGGAGAATATTTTGTCACAAATTTTACGTAAATTGGTTCAGTAATGTAGAATGATTGATTGCACATTTTGGAGTAACACTTATACCCTTGAATTTTGTGAATCATTGAAAAATTTTTTATGAAAAAATTTTAAAAATGCACATGATAACAAGGGACAGAAGCACTGAGGTAGAAAAGCAATAGATTTTGGTCCTGGTGTCCTCAGTGTCTCTGTTCATATATAACTTTTATTTAAAACATTTTTTATTAGTTACCTTTCTTTATTAAATTTACTTGTGTATTTTGTACAGGGTCTCACTACGCAGCTCGGATCCATAGTGATCCTCCTGTTTTCACCCTCCCCAGTGCTGGAATTATAGGCGCATGTGCCACCACACCCAGAGTGGCCGGCTCCGTGTGCCCAGAGATGGGGCCAGTGTGGCATATAGTACTTGGGATTGAACCCCGGTTCTGGCACTTGCTCTTAGTTTTCCTTCTGTCTCCACCTTTCCCTCTCTAATGTGCTTGTATTGCCTTATTGAGTTGCTAGGCTTAGATATCTGCCATGGCTTGGACACAGCTTGTGTGTATTCCCCAGGTTCTCATGCACTGAAGCTTGGTCCTCTGTGCGAGGGCATTGGGATATAGTGGCACCTTTAATTGGTGCAGCCTAGTGTCAGGTAAGTAGGCCACTGGAGACTCTACTCCTGGAAGGGATTAATGTAGCTATTTGGGGAACCCAATTGCTTCTCACAAGAATGGGCTGTTACCAAAAAGCAAGATGGATCCTCTGACTTTCTGTTTCACTGTGGTTCTGGTCCTCTTTGCATGGGTTCCCATCACAATGTCATCTTCCTGGAGGCGACACAGAGAAGGCAGCCCTCATCAGAGGTTGGACCCATGGGGCTGCCCAAGCATTGCATTTCAGCCTAGGGGAAAAATAAGTGAGCCAAGTAGACTTCCTTCTTTATACATTACCCAGCTGCAGGTATTTTGTTATAGCAGAGGAAAACAGATTAATATAATATTAAATACTGCTGTACTAAATGGTACTGATAGATTGGAATGTAGCTTAAGCCTCATAATAACTCCTGTTCATCTTACTTTTATGTCTTTACTGGTTACCCATGAAAGTTTTGGTAAAATACTTATTTCTTTAATAGCAGTAATTTATTCTTCATCCCCCATCTTTTCACCTACTTCCATCTCCCAATTTTTGTCATCTTTTGTTCTGTGTTGTCAAGACTATTGACATTTGCTTTCTGCTCTCTAATTATAACTCTACCATCTTTTCCTGTAATTTTATAAATCAGTAAATGCTATTTACTTTGGAATTCAAGATTGTTTCTCACAGTGTCAAGTAGTGTGCTATTATTATACTTCCTGTCTTGTACAGCTTTTAAATTTTTTAGAGTTTCTAATTGTCTTTTAAAAAATGCTATTTGTCTTCATCATGTACTGTACGCTTTGTCCATTCAGTGAGAGATTTTGTTAACTCTTTTTCAGGACCTTGCTCCTTCTGCAACTACTTCAAGAGAAAGTCCTGCCCTCCACTCTTGTCTGCTTGTTCACTGTGCCCGCTATGCCATGGTGCTGGCTTTATCGGTCATCTGCCTGCGTTCCTTCTCATCTGTAGGACTTAAGCTTTTGCTTCCTTTTCCAACTTCTTTTGCTGAAGTGAGGATGTACTTCACGCCTGCTCAAGGAATTATACATGAGGCAACTTTTCTGATTCTTTAGATGCATGAAAATCAGCACCAGCGAGTGTGATTTCTGTTTACATTTGCATAATAACTCAATGAGCCGTAGATAGTACAGTTAGAAAGTAACTTTTTCTCCACGAGAGGCATGTTCTGTGTTGTTGAGTGTCTAGTATTACTGACACGAAGTTCAATGCCAGTTTAACTCTCAAAATGTTTTCCCCATTTTTCTCTTTCAATTATGACCCTAGGTCAAAGTCTTTGTACAACCACTTGAGTATTTTTATTGTCTAAAATCTTAATTCTTTCAGGTACAATATTGTCTTAGACCATTAAGATGATCCTTCCATCCATTCTTCTTTCCACGTTACTATTCACTTAACTTAACTCCCATTAATTATCTGTTAGTTTTTCCTAGGTTGATCTTTTTGTCTGTTTTCATTTTGTCTTCCATGAGATTTTCTAAATGTTATATTCTGAATTTTTTGCAAAAGCTATGGATGTGTGTGTTACATGTATGTGTAAATGATGTCAAACTTCCTTCCTGAACTCAGTTTACTTTTTTCAGAGTACCCTGTTCTTGTCTAATAGAAACAATGAATGCTTGGCTTTCTCAAGAATGTTAGCATTTTTGCAAACATTTGTGTCCTGCGTATTGTTATTTTTTGTTTAGGAATTAGTTTTTACTGCTTGGTTATCTTGGTCAGAGTCTCACATTGATGACTTTCCCCAAATGTGTAGGAGTCTTTGGTTTTCCATTTACATTATGGAGCAAGGCAAATGCCACATTTGAGATTGTTATTGACATAGTGTTAAAATCAGCTTTCCTTGAACAGATTTTTGATAGATTTCTTTTATATTTTAACCTAGGTCTCCTGTTCACCTCATAGCATCTGAAGTTTCAGAATTCTCAGCAACTCAGAAGTTTCTCTAGGCAGCTAATCTCCATCCCTGGTACTGTCTTCCCCTTCCCTCAATCTCACTCTACTCTGAGTCAGCTTTGATCAATACTTTTTATCTACTAGCATCTCTTCACTTACTTATCATTTTGCAAAAATCTTTGGAAATATTCTAGCAGCTGATAGCCGCTTCTTACTTTTATTTTTCCTTGTAGTTTTGAACCTATTTGTATACTTTTAATAACATTTGAATAGACTTTTGCTTGAAAGAGAATATAAGTACAAATGTATAATCTGCCATCTTTCTCTGGAAGTCCATGCTCATTTTTAAATGTGCATTTGTTGATCTGAATTTTTACATGCATATTTGACATTCATTGACTACATTATTTGTCAAAATGTAGTTTAGGTGGACATGCTTAATATTTCTTTTGACATGTTTCATTTTCCCAATAGTTTTCTTGATATTTAAAGCATAATAGTTATTTCAACATTTGTTAAATTTTTTTAGGTTATAAGTTATTTCAATTATTATAACATTTTATTCTTCCTAACAATGCTGTATGATAGGCATTGCCACTATCCCATTTACAGAGGAGAGACAGAGATTCCAAGATGATTGACTAACGAGCCCATGAGCATGGAGCTGGGCTGTTGGCCTGGTTAGATAGAACCAAGCTTTCTGTGCTTTTTATCCCATAATGCACCATGTCTGAGACTCCATCTGATAAAACCAAGTAAGTTCAACAGCATAAAAACCTGTCTAGAGAATACATTCCTATTTTCAAAGGGCTTTATGTGTGATGCTTTAGTTTAAGGCTTCACTGTACTTTTAAAAAATATTTAAAACTAGTCCTGAATATTTGGTAAGGATACAACATTTCTAACTGCTCCTCCCAAAGAACTCTGGGGGTAACTCTGGCCTATAAAACAAGTCATGTTATCTAAAGGAAAGACTGTAATTCCAAAAATATTAGGGGCAGGACTAAGGTACAATCAGACTATTTTCATTGTTTTCTACTGTTATGTTTCTCACGACATTTTAGGTCAGAGAATGCGGCTTGTAACATTAAAAAACGTATTAATTATGGGATTTTGCGACAAGATTATGCAGTAAATGTTTGCCAGTTGGGAAAGAAAGATAATTATGTTTGAATGTAGGTCACATTTAAGAAACTCTCTTAGGCCTATGGGAACTGTGTCTCCTTAAAACTCAAGAGCTTATGATATTGAAGACAAGGGGGCTTCGCTCATGCTGTGACCCAGTTCCTTTGGTCAGAGACATTTCTCGCTTCCCTCGTGGGTGCACTTAGAGGAAGTTCCATGATTTCTTGTAGGGCAGTTGGGTCAGCTCTGGTAGCTGTGGAGCTGGTTCTTGTGGGTGTGTGAGAGTCAGGGCACGAAGCTAACGAGATGCTCACGGGGTCATTTCTGGGGTTGATGGCATGGGAAGATAATTCTCCCCACTCCCTCAAAGTTGTTTCATGCTGGCTTTTTTCTGGGGAGACTTCTGTCTCCAAGTAGTTGTTTAGTTTTATACCCTTGGAAATGTGTCAATGTGCTCAAACTTTCAGTGCTTTTTACTTTCTTTTTCCAGAGTATTTTTTGGTCTTGCCATTACTAAATGCCAAATCTGAAGTATGCCATTTAAAATGGGACTGAACTCCCCTCAAAATGATGGGGTTGGGTAGAAAGATTTGAGAACATTTTGTAGCATTCATGGAATCTCTGCCATACCTAATTAACCATTTGAATTGTGGTATTAAAAATACTCTACTTACAAATTTTCCGACCTCTGCTCCATCACATCCCACTTTTGTCCTCGCTACCAGGAAAAGGATATAAGAACATAACAAACTGTTGAAAATGTCCTATAATGGTGAATGACTTTAGGAGATATGCAAAATAGATCTGACTACTGAACATCCAAGGCTAAAGTTTGATTTACTTCCTATTAATTAAGTGGTCTTGTGGTTTAAGTGGTATTAGAGTTCTTACAAAATTGCCCTTTGGAAGACAGGTGGGGAGAGTCCCCTAAGTTTTAATTTACAGTTTGAATGGAGTCCTCTCACTGCTAATGGAATATTGTACGAACTAGTCATGAATGAAGTTCTCTGCAGATAAAATTTATGCCTTGTGTCACTCACTGTGTTTTTTCCAACTTTATGGACTTAAGGTACTTCAATAAACAGCTTTAAGGAGCTACTAATACCCTAAACCCTACTATGCCTTTAGATTATTGGGCATCTTTGAGTGCAGATGCTAAACCTTGGAAGGAAGGAAATATGTTCTATTAAGGATGACTGAGACCAAGAAATGACCAAGCTCCTGAAATAACCCTCCTGGATGGGTCTCTACACCCCCTCTGCCTGCATACCCTTGGTCTACTGCCTCAGTGCTTAGCTAGTCATTTCCCTTCCTCCAATCCCCAAGGAGATATTTGTGTGGAACTGGATTCCTCAGACTGGTTTGATTAAAATCTCTTCAGGGAACTCCTCATATCTTTTTTTCCTATGGTAGTTCCAATGACACTTTCATGCTGTTTACTGAACACAGCAAAAGCTCATGGCAATCTGTGGGTAGTTCAGATGTGTCTTTTGGCTGGGTCTTACATGTTTAGACCAAAAAATAATCTTGAAATAAAAAAAAAA
>NDGM010775458.1:0-13395 GCA_002564305.1 Octomys mimax
GGGGATTGAACTCAGGCCCTTGCGCTCACCAGAGAAGCACTTATTCCACTGCGCCATCTCCCCAGCCCCTCCATTCAGTTTTGTAAGGAATGGGTTTATAGCATTTAAGAGGAGCATTGAGAGACAACCGTCATGCTAATGATGACCAACCAAATGGGCCTTTTACATTCTTTCAGATGTCACCCCCTAAACCCATTCAAACTACATAACTATTGGAGAAAGACTGGGAAGGGATCATGACATTATATCCAGGAACACACAACCTGAATGTTGGTTCTTGGCAGTATCCAAACTCCATTCTGCCCAGAACTAGGGTGGAGGCAACCTAAGACCGACTTAGGGGTCAGGATCCAAGTGACACTCCATCCTGAAACTCCCAGAAGTGGCGTGAGTCTGTGAATGGGGGAGAGGGCAATGGGTGAGGTCAGTGGCCAATACAAGTGGCCAAGTCTACAAGACCAGAACACAAGCACAAAAAGCCAAATGGTAGTGAAAGGGAAAGCAGGCAAAAAAGAAAAAAATAGTGACAATTGTAGAGAAAGCATGAATTATGTCCCCTCTTCAAAAGTAGTTCATAGATTGAAGCACTGGCCCTCAGCATCTCAGAATGGGATCGTATTTGGAGAAAAAGTCTTCAAGAGGTGATTAGATCAAAGTGGGCCCATCAGAGTGGGCCCCTAATCCAGTCTGAACACTGTTCTTATAAAAGGAGGAGGTGATTTCTTCCAACTATGACAGTGCTAGGATGCATCAGAGGGTGGCCAGGTGTGTGTCAGGGAGAGCAACCTCAGAAGAAGCACACCCTGTCAACACTTGACTTGGAGCTTGTGGCCTCCAGAACTGTGAGAATGTGAATATATACTATAGAACCCTCTTAGGTTGTGGCGTTCCTGTGTCAGCCAGAGCTGGCAAGTACCAGGTCTAAGATATCTGTGTCTCAGCATCACTAATCATAAGGCAGGTGGTCAACACTGGCTTGGGCTGAATCAAGGACATTGGGCTGGGGTTGGGTGATGATCATGTTGAGCTTCCCCAGCTTAGCAAAGAAAGGACAGAAGACCAAGCTGAATCCTGTAGAGTCCCTTGATGCTGCTGTTAGAGGGAAGACAAGGTGGGCCTCGTAATATTGGCCTCTGCCTATGGTGGCTGCTCCTCCTCTGATAGCCCTATGCTATGTCTGGCCCTTTGCATTTTCCCTTGTCAGATCCCCCAGGCTGCCTTTCTCTGACTCCACTTCTCCATTTATTTATCCTCCGCAATCAGCTCTTGACAGGCAGATAGGTAAGAGGATGAGAAGGGGACTTCTATGTCCAGAAAACGTCAGTGAAGATCTTGCTCTGCCACCAACATGTGATGTGTTTCTCTTTTGGTTCATGTTGGACAGAAAACTCATCTTTCTGAGACGTGGCTGCTCCAAGATTGGTGAACAACTGCATTCAGTATTTCCCCCTGCAGTGGGTTAGGGCACAGTGATGCCACCATGCCCAGTTTCTAGGTGAAAATTACTCTAGCAAAAGGATTTTTTTCTCACTCAATGGTGGTTTTATGTTGAATGTATTTTATCCTCACAAAAGCAGCAGAGCAGTGACAACTTTAATCCAACATAATAACTCATCGTCGTACAAAGTCTTACGAGTTGCAACGTGCTTTACTGTCTACATCCTCATTTGGGAGCCATAAACACCCGAGAGCCAGGCAGGCTGCTTATTAGTTATCCTGCCTTACTGATAGAGAAAGCATCCCCAGGGCCTGAGGTCTGGAGCTCCTCCTCTGCTTCAGCACTCTTTCAGTTTCTGGGTGTTTGATTTCTATCTGCGACATCTTCTCTCTGATCAGCTTTGTTTTGCGATATATACTCCTGGGGAAACAGCCAGAAGGATGCCTTCTCGGACAGCTAGCTGTACACCCAGTCTGGGACACATGCAGACCTGATATTCTGCAGCTGTGGGACAAATCGCTTTGCACAAATCCTGGCCCAGCTCAGAGAGGTGAGAGATGTAGTGATCTCCAAAGTGAGTGTCAGTTTCAGTTTCACTGCGCATCGGGATCCCCTGAGAGCTTTTAAAGACAGATCTGTGTCTGGGTCCCACTCTGGAGATTTGGTTTTGATTGGTTGATGTCATTTTTAAGCTAGCCAGGTGCTACTCCTGTCTGGATAAGATTGAGTAGTACTGGGCTGAGATGACCCATTTTATCTTAGGTCATCGGTTAAGGGGACATCCCTTTTCCACACACTGTATATCTGGGAGCATCATCTGTCTTTAGTAGTGATACTGGGTGATCAGTACATTGAAAGTCCTCTTCTGTGGGTTTCCCCCCACCACGCACACATGGTGACATGTGACAGAGCAGGGCCATGGCTGTCATCTAGGGAGACATGAGTGTGTTGTAGCCGGCACTGGATCTTCATGGGAGGAAAGTTTCAGAGAACAAATCCTATTGTGTCAGGGACTTAGGAGATAACTAAGGCAGCAAAGAATAGTACCTGGAAACCCCATGCTGCCCTTTCTCTCCTGAAGTCTGAGGAGCTGACCTTGTGTTGAGTGGGGAAGTGGAATAATCCCATGGAGAAGTAGAATAATTCCAATCCCATGATTCCTTGCTGGTGTGATGCCCTTCCCTCAACCTGACTCTTGACTGATCACTGACAAACTGGCTTGGCATGAAAGAAGTTATAGTTTATGTCTAGATGTCCCCCAAAGCCTCATGCACATGTAGGTAGGTCCACTGGGAGTGATTGGATCATGGGCATGTGGTATTCATTCAATGATGAGTGGATAGCTACAAATGCTACTGGGAGGTGGAGCCTAGTGGAAGTAGGAGGGTCTACCTCCCTGCCCTGTTCTACCCTTTTGTTTTATTTTCCCCACCATCACACCATGCACAGCTCTTCTTTGCCACGGCCCTGTGCTGTGCTGTCTTGCCTTAGAGCCAGACAACTATGGACTGAAGCCCTTACAGATTGTGAGCCCAAATAAATCTCTCTTCCCATAAATTTTGAGTGTTGGGCATTGTGTTTCAGTGGGAAATAAGTGACTAAGACAAAGGGTCACAGAGGATACAGCAGCAGCTGAGGAAGGGCCACCATGGCATCTCAAAGGAAGCAACACAGCACTTCACCAGGAGCTTGGAGGATGAGCTGCAGACCACGGAGGTCAAGATGGGAGGGAGTGGGTAATCTGCTAGGTCAATGGCAACCCAGTTTCACCTGCTGCCATATGCACTGCTGACTTGGAGAGGAGGAACATGGAAGTCAACACCAAAGGCCTGACAGGTGTTTGCATTTCTCCAGATGTGTCTACAGCTGTAGCTATGGAGAGAAGTGGATGTAAGTATAGATTTCACAGTGAGGACCAAGAGACTCTAGAAGGACTCACAAGTTCACCTTGGGCCCTGTGGTTTCCTTGGCTCCATTTCTTTATCATCATGACCATGACCATGACCATGACCATCACCATCACCATCACTTAATGCTGTTCAACTTTTAAGGGCACCATTGTCTCAAATGTTGTGAAACAATAGTGTAGTGGCTGATACATTGTCAACTTGGCTGGGTCAGGCTGGTGTGGTAGGGCTGAGAGGGCCAGCCCCAGAGTGACTCAGCACAAAAAGGATGTATAAAGGGGTACAGGAAGGCTTCAGCGGGTCACGTCCTTGAAGGAGCTTGCTCAATGCAGTGGCACTGCTTCAGAGGAGCTTGGATCTTCACAGCAGCTGCTGCACTTTCTTGCAAGCATGGAAGGCAGAGAGAGAGAAAGAGAGAGAGAGAGGCTTGATAGATACCACAGCAGCAGCTCCTCCTCTGCTCTTCATTGTTTTTTGCTGCCATGAACTGCTCCCATCTGCTTTGGAGCTGGCCAAGTATGGACTGAAACCTCCTCTAACAGTGAGCTAAATAAACCTATCCTTCCTTCATTTTGGTGCTGGATATTTTGTCCCAGCAATGAATCAAAAGTAACTGAGATGAACAGGATTGAGTGTCATTGTCTCCAGTTGACAGATATAGAAACTGAGGTTCAGAGGTGAGATGACATGGATAAAAGTCACTAAGTGGCAGCTAGAAACCTGACTTGGGGCTCTGAAGCCTTGGATACACTTGAGAATGAGGCAAAAGTACCACCAAGATGTCTGTACCTTGTTCTACGGCTCGCAGTTAGTATCATTTTAATCAGATGCTTGTGATGAACTGTCCAAGTGCCTCTGTTAACACCCTTAATCCGCACAGCAATAAATATTTTACAGGGGAGGACACCAGTGAATAGTTGTTCAGTTGTGCTCTTCAGTTAACCAGGAAGCTGCCTGCCTATCAGGCAGGACCACCAGCGCGAGGGGCTTTGGATTCAGATGGATGCGGATGAGGATCTGGTTTTGTAACTTGTGCAGCACAAGCACAGACAATGAGTTGTCTCATCAGAGCCTCAAGATTGGCAACCATGGACCAGGAAGGGTAGCGCCTCCAAGCTTGGTTGTCAGAATATGAAGTGAGGTCAGCTTTGCAAAGCAGCAGCACAGAGGCGGGAACTGCAGAGTGTTCCATCTGCATTAGGTAGAGCGTGCAGGAGGATCATGGTCCTGGGGGGTCCTTTCTCAGGCTATGCTCGTGACCACAACCTCCTCTGTGCTTGCGTGATACCCCACAGAGCAATCAGCAAAAACTCCTCCTCTGGCCAATGCAGAGCATCGAACTGGAAATGTGGCAGTAAAAAATGACCATGGTAGAACCAGCAACTGGGGAATCAGGCGACAATAAATTAAACGATGCTTCCAGCTTATACGGCTTCACTGTGACCTCCCAGGAACACATTTCAATATAAATAATTTACCCGGTAAAGGGATATTGAATCTGCCACCTGGAGCTTCAGGGATAATAATAAATTCTTGTTTTGTGAATCTAAGAGTGGCGTCTCATTGCAAAGCGAAAGCCCTGAGCGGCCAGGGATCTAAAGTTTGGGAGGGCCCTGGCCTGGCTTGGGCACTGGACAGCAACCCCCTTCTTATACCTGGGCCTCCCTGTCCTGTCTGCTCTTGGGAGAAGGGTTTGGTGAATGCTGCTCTTGCCTCTCCGTGGCTTCTTCAGCACTCGGGTGGTGAATCAGACCCACTTCAGGTGGCACGAGCGTCATTTTACACGTGTGTGCACACGCATGGCGTCACAGAGAGAAAAAGGCGTTCTTCCAAGTGTTACTTTGAACAGATGAAAAATAAGTGAGTTTTCAGAGCCAGGAGGTGAAGGGACAGGGACAAAGTGAGGTTGTGGTCGCTAGCGGTGCTGCATTGGGCATAGTCCTCCTTGCATGGGCTGGGAAGACTGCTGCTACCCGATGAAAGAGGCCGGGGTTTGTCCTCGTCAGATCCTCTCGTTGACCTCCCTCCTTTTGTTTAGGCCAGGTCGGCTTCCCAGGCACAAGGATCATTTTCTCTTCTGTCATCAAAACAGCCGTGCTCAGCGTGAGCAGGAGTCCTCCCACGGGACCCGGTCGCCAGGCCAGTGAGGCCTCTCGCTGGCGGCGCAGCCTTCCTCTTACTGCCCTGGCGCGCACGCAGGTGTCTCCTGCTCCTTAGACGCCGTTCTCACGGTTTCCCCCTCGGGAGCCGAGCTCCGAAGCCTTCCAGTTGCGTCCTTCTCATCCAAGACATGCACAGCTGACGAGAGGCAGAGCGGCCTCGGAACGCTAGCTGTAGCTCCCTCGGGTCCTGGAGCGAGTATGTCCCACAGTGTACACGGTAGCAGAAGCGGATACCGGTGGCACTGAACGTCACCTTAGGACCCTCTCCCTCTCTTCTTTCTTTTTTATTTCCATTTGAGCGTCTTTCTCAGGCCCAGAAAGGGGGCGGAAACTCAGGCAGACAGAGGGAGCGGGGAGAGAGTACAGCCCAGCCCTTGCAGTCCAGAGGAGGAAGGAGAAAGACCAGCCCCGGACTCTGCCCTTAGCCGGGGAGTTCTGAGCTGTGAAGCAGCAGGCCTGAGAGCAGGCTCCGGCGAAGGGCACCCTTGGGAAGGAACAGTGGAGCAGCACCGGGGAGGCTTCTAGGGGAGCAAGCGCGCGCTGAGCTGAAGAGCAAGGAGTGGATTCCAAGCAGAGGAATTCGTAGAGCAACGAGCAGAGAGCGCAGGGCTGCAGCCTGGTGCGGCAAACAAACAAACAGATAAACAAAACCAAACAAAGCCAGGGAGGCTGTATCTGGGCCTGGACAGACTGCAGAGCACACACGTGGGCCCACACGTCGTGCTGGGCCGAAACACAAACTGTCTGCAATCCTTGTACGAAGAGATTGGAGCTCTAGCTGGAGGGCTCTCGGGGGTGCCTCAGCTAGGGTGCAGTTGGGAAGACAGCAGACTTGCTTTAGATGTTCCAAAGGAGGAAGCTCGATAGGGAGAATTCTGGAGGACTGGAAGAGCAGAAAGGGATGGAAGGAGCCCAGAGATAATCATGGCTCCCAGCTGTAGGGCTTCAGGAACAAAGAGATGATTCATGAGAATGTGAGGTTCAGAAGAAGCAGAGGGGTACTCGGGTTACTAAACAGGGTGGCAACAACTGGAGGTGGCGATTCAGATGGCCTGTGAAGAGCTGTCAAGAGAAGCTGGAGACCTACCCCAGCTCTAGCCACAGAGCACCGGTGCCACTGCGCGGGTGATGCTGACGGGAGACACAAGTGTGCAGCTCGGAGGTAGGCTCTTTTCCTTGGGCCCAGTCTGCAGAAGCAGAAATGTGGTGCAGAGAGCTCCACCTTAGCATCCCAAAGCAAGATCTAGAAGATGGGGGTGTGGCTGAGAGGTGATGGCTAGCAAGTCAACCCAAGAAGGGCCTAGAGTGGGTTTGTGCTTGAGGAAAGTCACTCTGTATTCAGGGTCAGGGGAACACTGGGTGGGTAAAGAGGCAAGGGAGGGCAAGCGCCCTGCAGCATGGGGGAGACTGTGACATAGCAAGGCAGGCTGAGGTGAGGAGAGCAAGAGAAGGTGAACAGACCTGGGGGTCAAGTGACTCAATGGGTGTGGCATGGGCAGAGGTAGGAGTCAAGGGAGAAGTGTGGGCCCTTACGTGGACAGTCTGGGTGATGTGGTACTGCTGCTAGAAGAGGGCACATAGGAAGAAAACAAGGAAGAGGGAAAAAAGGAAGAGAAAGAAAGAAATGGCCATCCTACCACTGGAAAGGCACTCCTTTGCAACAGATAGCGTTCCACTTTTAGCTATGACTGCTACAGATTTTGCCCTTTTTGCAGAAGATACAGCTGCCTTTCCACACGTTCTATACATAGATGCTAAAGCTGCCTTTTGAGTAATACAAAAAAGTTTTTCTTCTGCCAGACAAATATCAAAAGATAACTGTTAGCTAAAAGAATGAACAAGAAGTGTGGAAGGAGTTGTATTTCAGCACAAGCCCAGAGTATTTGGGTTGTGGTCCAAAGCAGCACTCGCCAAGTGTGCATCAAGGACAGCCCGAGCTGGCAACTGGCTGAGCCAAGGCAACACGTTGACAGATGCTTCAGACTTTAGACAGGACCATCTCAGGGGGCAGGGGGCAGCCTGCGACAGAGGAAAGGGGTGATCCTGGAAGGAATCTGGAGGTCTGTGTGCACAGTGAAGTGCCGCTGCATAGATCAGGGGTCCCTGCCGTGAACCAGTCAGTATGCACATGTTGAAACAATGAACTTGGGTGGACACACGCATGGCCCCAAAGACTCTCTGACCAAGGGCAGGGGGTTGGTGTGTTCTCCAGGAAATCATTTCCATATAGGGAAAGTGACAGAAACCAGAGGAGAGATAAATCCCACTCTGTCGCCTTTGCACCTTGGGTGCTGGTGAGGGCCAGCAGACCTTGGGAAATTACCTGATGTGCTTGTGGTTAGAGATGATGCAATAATTGGTATTGTGGAAGACAGCAAGCCTGGGGATGGAGAGTGTGGATAAAAGGTGTGATTTCTTTCTTTCTTCCTTTGTCATTTTTTTGAGACATGGTCTCACTATACAGTTCAGGCTTGCCTTGAGCTCACTTTGTAGCCCAGGCTGGTCTCAAACTTGCCACAATCCTCCCACCTTAGCCTCCAAGTGCTGAGATTACAGACATGTGCTGTCTCCAAAGGATACAGGGCCAAAAGATGATACCATGGGTCATTTGCCACCACACCTGGCAAAAGGTATGATTTCTGATAAAGTCTCTGGGTTAGTGTACTAGGGTTGCAATAACCAAGAATCATAGACCAAATGGCTTTCAAAAACTGAAATGTACTTTTTCACATTCCCAAAGGCTATGAGTCCAAGATCAAGGTGTTGGTCGGGTTGATTTTTCCAAGGACTTCTTTCCTCAGTTTGAGATGTTATAATCTCCCTGTGCCTTCTCCTGATCTCCCCTCTGTGTGAGTCTGTGTGCCCATCTCTTCTCATAAGGATGCCGGCCATGTAGGATTAGGTCCACCTTAAGGCCTCATTTTAACTTAACTACCTAGAGAGAACCTTATCTCCGACCCACAGTATCCATCCAGGTTCTGTCTAAAAATATGACTTGAATTAACAAATTCCAATAAACTGGGTATTTATGAATGAAATCTATGGAGATTCTGCAAGTTAATTATGTATTCGGCTTCCATGTATAGAATGATAAATTGTTGTTATAGCTGTTGTTTGCCCAGAAGTCTACTTAGATTTTTTTTCGTCAATTGGGAGGTAGATCTTAATGACTTTTAGGAAAGTAGGTTAATAATTCAATACAATGCATCATGAGCACATCCATACAAATGTATGCCTGTCAATATTTTAAAGAGATTTAGAGAGGGAAATGACCCATAGCATCATCTTTTGGCCCTGTATCCTTTGGAGACAGCAAAGACTTTTTTTTTTTTTTTAATGTATTTGGTATAGGATCTCACTACACAGCTTGGACTCATAGTGATCCTCTTGTTTAGGTCTCCTCAGCACTGGGATTACAGGCATATGCCACCATGCCTGGTCTTAGTGGCCAGCTCAGTATGGGGCTGGCATGGCATATGATACTGGGGATTGAACCTGGGTCCTTGCACTTGCCAGGCAGGTGTTTAGACCGCGAGCTATCTCCTTTGTTGGGCAAAGACTTGTTATGCAACCAAGAAAACTGCTGGAGTTCTTTGTAAACTTTTTTGGAGAATGAATCCTTAATACTCAACATAGATATTTTTATATTTTCCCTGTTGGATTTCTCATATTCAATGAGCTTGAAGATTCATTTCTTATTTGATTGTGACATATAAAATATATGCTGGAGCTTGCTGTTATACCCAGACATAAAATATCATACATTTTTAATGTCATATGCCTTTAAGAACCAAATTCATCAGAAACTTATTAATTCGAACTTGCCTTAGAGCTTCTGATAGCCAAGGGTTTGAAAAAAGCCTCCAGGTTTGAATCTGTGCCTATGGAGGGGCCTTCACATGGTTAATAATAGTGGTGAACATTTGTAAAGCTCTTACTCTGCGTTGGGCACAGTGCTGTGCATTTCCATTCATCATTTTATTCAATTCTCACAGTGAATTTATGAGGAAAGGGTGATTATTTCTCATATCCTCAAAGCTGAATGATCTCCATAACTTGCCCAAGAACACTGTAGCACTCAGCTTTCACAGTACTGGGACTATAACTGACACCCACACTTTAAAGGAGAGGTGTATTTTGTTCATAGTTTCAGAGGATTCAGTACATGGCTTAAAGGCTGAAAGGCAAAAACATTGTGGTGGAACAAAGCTGCGAGGCAACTGGGAGGCAGGGTAGGGGAACAGCACCAGATGGGAGCACTGCTGCCAGGGACCAACAACCAGACGTAGACACCAAGATCACACCTCCACAATCCATAGCCGGAAATACGTTTCACTAATCTCCTAGATAATGTGCAAGTGAATAAAAAATTAACAGTAAATTTTAAGTGTCATGCATATGTAGCTAGAAAGGGCTAGAGCTGGGAGTCAAGCCTAAGTTTGTCAGCTTCCACAGCCTGACTCTACCATGCCATGAGCAATAGTGGATCCAAGATGGTAGTTAGGAGTCCCTATCCTGTTGGTGGATATGCACTAAATGTACCAGGTAGGGATGGACAGGTCTACTTACATCAAAATGGGAAGAAATTGTCTGCTATGACCTGGGGTTTGTCACCTCCATAGACAAGGCAGGCTGAAATTTATTCTTTGAAGTCATGCTAGTGGTACTCAGAAGAGGGGCTCTGGGAGTTAACTTTGTGAGAAGAGGAGGACAGGCCTGAACTATTGGGCCTTCTCTGTCTTGCCATGTGATGTCCTGAGCCGCTACAGCATTCTCATCAGCAGATGTGGCCACTCATCAACCTTGGGCTTCTCAGCCTCAACAGCTGTAAGAAATAACTTTCTTTTTAAATACATTTTCAGTTTGTTATACTCAATTATAGGAACAGAATACAGACTAAGGCTATGACTTTGTCTTGCACAAGAAGTCAAAGCCTGACCCTAGGAAGGAAAGCATTCACATGCAGCATAGGTAATTCTATGACAATCTTTGCAGGAAAAATGCAAGATGGCTGTAGTGGTTGATATAGTGTCAAATTGGCCGGATGACTCCACATCACAGTTCCGGCTGGTGGGGGTCCCGCCCTGGGGCACAACTGGTTCTGCCCCAGAGTGACTCAGCAAAGAGACTATATAAAGGGGCTAAAGAAGTAGTGGATGTTCCACTTTTTTGGAGGAACTTTAGTCTTTTCATTTGGCTTGGACTTCATTGCCTGGCTTGCAGCTCAGACTCTTTGGCCTCCAGCTTAGATCCTTTGTCTTCTGTCACAGATTGTTCAGTGTCTATCGCAAACTCTTTAGTCTTCTGTTGCAGATGCATTAGCTGACAAATAGAGACTTGCACAGAGCACTGCAGTAAGCTTTAGATTTTGGGACTGAATTTTTCAGTCTGGGATGTGCAGACGCCCTCTGCACGCTCCCTCATCTCACTCTGTGGCTGACTGTTGTAAGCCAATGTTATAATCTCTTATACACTGGATAATTTTACAGGGGAAGTGGGCTTGGGTGTCCAGGATGAGGCCCTTCCCAGTGGAAGACAGAGCAGAGACTGAGGGGGACCCACAGTGCTGTGTCATTCTTGTGACTGTAGACAGGAGACCACATGCACAGAAACTCCCCTACTGGAGAGGGTCAGTTGCCGAACCTATCTTTCCAGCCCTGTCATTTTTGGGGATTTACCAATTCAGTGTTAAATGGATGTACTAGTTTTGTTTTATTTTCAAATACTAAGCATGACCAGGTGATTTCATGGGAAAAGAGTCAGCGCTACACTCCGCTGGGATCACGGTCATGGGAATCAGGGAGAAGCTCCCCACTAAATGTCCAACAGCAGGTTATAAGCCACCTTTTCCACTATCGTGCAGGAGGCCCACACTCAGGATCTGACTGGGATTCTCCCGGATTTCCCTCACACCTTGGCTGCCTTTTGCCCTGATGGGATGTGAGCAGGCCACAAATGCCAGCCTCTGTCAGCACACCAGAGAGGCCTCTCCTTATCCAGTTGCAATAGCAATTATCCATCACAGCCACTCACCTGCCAATCACCTGAGCCCCTATCAGAAGAAGACAGACTCCTAACATGCCAGGCACAGGGTTTCTAGAGTGTCAGGGACATCACGCCAGCAGTCCCAGGGCTGAATCGATGAGAATCACCTGCAGAATACTGAGCGTGCCAGGGGACAGAAGGTCAAAAGACAGGAAGTAGTTGCTACGGCTGGGAAAAAACTCTAGCTTGGGAGGACAAAAGGGATGTGTTTCACTTTCTGCACAGGCTCTGGGACAGATACACAAAGCAGATCCTGGAGAAGCGTTCACGGCTTCTCTGCTCAATTGAGCCAGGATGTCTTTGCTGTACCAGGGCTGATTAGGCATGAGCACGGGTCTCCCCTTTCCCCTTGATTACTCCAAGTCTGATCACAGAGTGAGCCACGCTGGCTGCGTCTGCACCCATGCAGCAGGCACCCGGCACAGAACTTTCTACTTTCCTTCTGCTCTGAAATTCTGTGTGTAGAAGATAACATCACAGACTCAACCGAATGTAACATATTGGATTTTTCTTGCTCCAAGCTGGTGAAAGCACAATGGGATAGAAGTTACCACTAGCTCTCTTAACCACAGCCTTCAGTGCAAAAAATTACTTTGCTTTTTGGCAAGAGTTTCCAAAAATAAATTTGTTAAAAATGATAGCTTTGGGGACTTTTAGGGTAGCAGAGATCTCTACACCATGACTACTCCAAGCATCACTACTCTAAAAAAAAGAAAAACTTCCCCTAAAAAACAAGAGCTATTAGCTTTTAGGCATATCCCGAGTCTCTCAAAAATGCAGGCGTGGCAATTATAGAGAGCGATGATGTGGCAAGTTGCCCACAAACTCGTTCTGAGGATACGTGGTCAGCTCCTTCTGACGGCAGGGGACTCCATCCTAGTTGGCGTGAATCCGCGAGCTGGGCTGGCCTTTTCTTCTCATTCCTGAGCTCCTGGGCTCCTGTCTGCAGGACAGAGGTGCCTGCCTCTGTTGAGGCGCAGGGCCACTATTTGCGACGTTCCACTGCGAGCCAGCCACCGACAGCGTCATGCATACACGTGCAGCTAACAGTGGCACTTTTCAGACAGTTTTGAAGACAAAGCTTTCCGCAAGTCTGAAGCTGTCCCAAAACACGAGATACTTTAAGTGCCCAGGAAGCAGCAAGTATTGGTTAAAACCAAATTTGAAAATTTCTCTAGGGTAATACATCTTAATAGAAATGGGGTCTTTTTTTCCAATATGTGGTTATGGTTGAAGCAATATGATCACAACATTAAGGATATCAAGCCACAGATAGTCAACCTGTGCCGTCCTCATCTAGGCACAACTAGTACAAATAATGCTGTAAGTGTATCTTAGTAATAAATCTTTGTCTACTTTTCTAGAATATTTTCTAAGAATATATTCTTGGAAGCAGCGTCACAGGCTACGTGAGCGCAGAATTTTTTATGATTGCTGCTTCGTTTTGTCAGATCATTTCCCAGAAACAGTGTTTTACGCACTCATTGCTATTTAATGTACATTTCTTTGAATATTAATTATCCTAAACAATACTTTAAATATTTGGCAGTAATTGGCATGTGCATGTGCGAAATATCTGCTGTCTTCTTTGTCCCTTTATACACTGAGGTCTTTAATATCTTTCTATCAACTTATATGAACTCTTTACTTACGAGGGCTATCATTCATTGCCAAAGTTTTCCTATTTTTTTCTCATTTCATTGATGCTTTGATGTGTACATATGACTTTTAACAGTTTTATGCATTCATGTTTACCCAATTACTCCTTATTATACCTTTATTTTTTTTTCAGAATTTTATTGATAAACAAATAGCAATTAGACTGTTTCAAATCAAATCGCTA
>NDGM010775956.1:0-10594 GCA_002564305.1 Octomys mimax
TGGCTCAGTGGAATAAGTGCTTCCCTGGCAAACACAAGGGCCTGAGTTCAATCCCCGGTTCTGGGGGGGGAAAAAAAAAGCAACAATAAACCCAGCTGAAACCTCAGCTGTCCAAAGGGTCCCCTCGGGCCGTCCCTGCCCTCTGATGTACCCTGAGGGCCACCGTCTCTGCACATTGCAATTCCATCATCTGGAGTAGAGCAATGTGGCCCAAAGGATCTTCTGCCTCAGATAGGAGCCCTGTCGAGGGAGCACACACGAAGGCTAAGGGGCGGGGGGAACCGTGCCCTGAGAGCAGCGCACAGAAGCAGGCCGGCCGCCCACCTGCGAAGCCGTTCCTGCGAGGCTGGTTGTGGGCGCGGTGATTCTGTCCTGCCTCTGCAGAGTCCAGGGAATGTGTTGCTGGAGCTGTCCGGCAAGGGTCAAGATGATGGTGGTGCGCACACACCGGACATTTCCAATCCCAAATGAAAGACCAAGAAAATTCTAACAAAGCTGGGCATGGCGGCAGGTACATCCACAGTATCGCAAGTGAATAAATAAGAGTTTTTACATTCTAAAAACTCGGATGAGAACTTTGTCGCTCTTCAGCACAAAGGCAGGTTTCACAGGCTGGAGACTGCTGCAGCAGCTGGGGTGAGCTCGGTGCCTAAGTCAGGGTCTGCTTTTTATGACTTTTAGAAAAGGCCACTATGTTTCAATTTTGCCTGCACAACTGTAACTGCTGTCATCTCATAGCATGCTAATAATAAGCCAGGCCGTGAGTTCAAGGCCGCTCTTGCTAACATTATAGCAGCCAATTAATTACTACTTGGAGTTTAAATCATTTTTTTAAAATCTTAATACATCTGAGAGTTTTCTCCAGACAATCACTGGAGGAGTTTCTACCTCATTTGGTTATTCTCTTAAAACTAGCTCTATTTAATCCATTCTGTTATAGATGAGGGAGATCGTTACTGTGCATACAACAAATACATGTGAAAAATTTGCAGCATAATGTATTTAACTGTCTTTTATGTTTTTTTACACTGGCAATTTCCAATAGCCACCCTAGAGGGTGCTGCTCAATAGTTAAGGGTTCATTCTTGGCCTGAGTTCCAAAGTGCAGGTTGCTAGGCTCTGAACCTTCTGAACAAGAAAGAGGGGGAATCTGCCTTTTTAATAAGTCTCTGGAGCCATCTTGAGACACGCTAAGTTAGATGACAGCAAATAAACTGTTTTTAGGGTTTTTGTTTGTTTGTTTTGCAGTACCAGGGATTGAACTCAGGACCCCGCACTTGCCAGGTAGGCACTTATTCTACTGAGCTATCTCCCTGGCCCTAAACTGTTTTTAAACTGCTCTAAGTTCCCTGAACTCCTTCCACCAAGCAGCTTTTGAAAAATAAACCATCCTTGATTAGAAGGAGAACATGAAGTGGCCACATCAAGCGTGTCCGCACCCAGCCACTCTTCAAAGCCTCTATAGCCACTGAAATCCCTAAGCTGCTGTGGTGGCCTCCCAAGCCGCATCCTTGCTTCTTTTTTTGCAAGAGAAAATTCTAGGATGAAAGTTTTTTTTTTTTTAAGACTGATCTATCTCTTAGGCTCCTGCAAAGAATCTTTGAATCGTCACCCATAACCCTTCAAATAAAATCCATATATCGTGCAGCAGCTCATGTGGCCCTGAGAAAAAAGGCTTCAGTGAAGTTTTCCTAGAGGCCGTGGCTGGCTCTCTTGCTGTTGTTCCAACAAGCCCCGGGGCCTTTGTGCAAGCTGTTTGAAAGCTCCTCCTCAGAATTTTGAAGCTGCTCCCTGCTCGCTGCTTTTGGACCTCTGCTCATGCGTCAGCTCCTCAGCGAGTCCTGCCTCACCACCATTCACCTGCCCTGCCTCAGCAGCTGCAGGAGGCAGTGACTCGGTTACCAGAGAGCGAGTCCTGTAGGCCTTCCCATCATCACAGAGCAGAGGCCCAGCTTCTGTCTCCTGAATGAAGTGATGAATAAGCTTCAGGCAAACCTAGGAACAAATAGAAAACATTAAATCTAAGTACAATAATTAAATAAATAAATTTACGTACAACTAGCGACCCACTCTTTTAATTATTCAGTGGCATTTCAACTAAGTTTCCATTTAGAGTTGTTCATGGAACCCAGCCAGTTTTACACTACCGTGCATTGAAGTGGTGAATTTTGCATAAAGAAAGAGTTTATTCAAGAGGCAGCCAGGTGGAGATGGGAGGGTAAGCCTCAAAACCACGTCCCTGAGAATAAGGTTGAAAAACAGTTGTAGGATAAAGAAGCAGGGTGATTTTAGATACGGTGAAAGGTGATTGGAGTTGGGATTGTTGAAGGTGTGGGCAGCACCCAGAATCTTCTTGGCTAGCCATAGGATGCACGTGTTCTGAAAGCAGCAGCACTAGCATGATCTGAGGTGCAGCCTTGGGCTCTCTGAGGTCTAAGGTTCACCCGTGGACACTTGTGCAGGGCCAAGTGGTTGCAGAGATAGCGGTTGCAACAAGAATGACCCCAACTCCCTAGACGTTACTTCCGCAGCTGTTGTCATCATCGTGGCCTACATATCAGGGACCTTAGCTGCTGCAAAGCCGGTGGGAGGCCAAGAATGCACTGCTCAATTCTATGGCTCCCACACTTCCTCATTTTAAGCTAACAGTGAGTAGTTGAAAGCAAACGAAGCTGAAGGCTTTGGCCGGGTGTTTCTAAGTTTCACCCTCATGAGCTGGCTAAAGATGTTTCATCCAGTGATGGCCCAAAGGTACAGCAGTGACTCCATAAAATTATATCACCTGATGGCATTGCAGCCATCTTGGGTTGTATAAATACACTTTATGATATGTGCAAAATGATGAAATCACCCAAGAATAGATCCATGTCAATAAATGCAGATTATGCGCTTAACTTTCAGTCTACCCTTTTCTTGCCTCTTAGGATTGAATACCAACAGGCCTCTGGGAAGAAACACACTTATTTTTTCTACACTGGAGACTAAATCCAAGACCTTCACACTGAGCTGCACTTGCTGCCTGTCTTGGTTACTTTTCTCATTGCTGAGACAAGATACTTGTTACCCAAAGTTAAGGGAGGAAAGGTTTATTTAGCTCACAGTTCATAGAAGTTTCAGCCCATAATCAGCTAGCTCCAAGGCAAGGTGCCATCACAGAGGATAAACAATTCATGGCAGGCCAAAGATAGCAAAACAAGGGACCAGATGAGCCTCTTTCTATTCCTTACATTGTATCCAGGCTACCGGGATTAAGGCAGTGTCAAACCAATCAGTGGATTATTTAGTAGTCACCCTCCTTTAATCCTAGTACCCTTAATCATAGCATTGTACCATGAATCACATTCTACATACAGCCTCCTCTGAAAAAGCACCCCGTATGGCTGCATGAAGCTTTGGGGAGACATCTAGACACAGGCCATCACATAGCCCTTTTTATTTTTTATTTGACACAAGTTCTCACTAAGTTAATAAGTTGCCCAAGCTGTGTTTGAACTTGTGATCCTCCTGTCTCAGCCTTCCAGAGTACTGGTATTACAGACACGCACCACTACATCTAGTAGAGACACTTTTGTAGAAAAGCATTTCAAGGTTTCCAGGTATATACTCAATATATTGCATCTTAATTTTTATTTATTTAATAATAACCTTAATATTAATATAAATCTAAGTAAGCAGATTTCAACAAAAATTCCTGGCCCTGCCTAACCCTGGAGTATCAACAGTCTCCTCTTTCCTATAGTGGACAATGTCTGGTGTGTGGACCTCTTGACCTATACTCTACCCTTGTCTGTCCTGCTGACTCAGAGTGCAGAAAACTGATCTTCATGGTTGCATCACACGGGCTCCCTTGCTCTCTGTCTTCTTTGAATTCGGGCCAGTGGGAAATAGCAGGATTGGAAATGGGTGCTGTTCTCCATCTAAGGACTCACTTGAGTCAGATGGCCTTCTGCTAAACTAGTCCTCTCTAGGTTTGGGTAGCTGTCCCTTCCCCTTTCCCCTGTGGGCTTGCACGTGGTAATGACTCCCTGCTGCTGCTAGCCCTGGGCTGTTTCCCCTGACCCTACCCACACCTTTACAAATAAATAGCCCTTCATTAATCTTTCTTCAATCCCTTCTTTTGGGTAATATGTCTACTTGTACGCAGAGTAACATGGTTTATGAGTGTGATGTTGTCCTCCATTCCTAATGATTGTCAGAACCCAAGTTGCTTAAGTGACATTGCAGCCTTTCCCTTCACTGTCTCCATTTCCTCCTCTTTTTCAAGCTGTTCTCAACTACTGCAACAGCATGGGCCTTGCCTCCACTACAGCCAGTGCTTAGAAAGCCTTAACATTCTGAAGCTCTCTACGAAAAGAGTCCCTGCTTTTATTTTCTTTCAGAATACCATACTTACATTTTAAGCATGGACAGCTTTAGAAACAAATCAGCTACTAAAAGTTCTTGAAAATGACTCTCCCACAACACCTGTCACCCTATTTATTCTCAACACCCCATGAGCGACACTGCTTAGGGCAGGTCTGGTTGTGTGAGCATTTACCCAACAAATATCAGCAACTGGGAAGCCCATAAATAGCAGCATGGAGCACAAACAGGATGACTCAGTAAGCCCTCTGAGTCAGACCGGCAGGGGCTGGTCTTCCTCCTTAATTATGGGGCACAAAACCTCTCATCTCAGAAGTCATCTCTGAGCCTCATCTGGCCAATTCCATGCATTAATTTCCTTTGAGGATGGGTGCTCCACCTTCTCCAAGCTACCATTACAAATTAAAGCACCCGGCTGACAGAGGTGCTGTAAGCTAATAGAACACATCCTCAGCAATTAGCCCCCACCTATGATTGCCAGGTGCTTATGCTGTTGGCTGGTTCTGGACCTGGCTTAGGCACCTCCAGTCTGTGGGACCAGATACATCACTTCAGCTCACTGAATTTATCTCCTTGATCATGAGGGTAATAACATGTGCCTGGCTAGAAGGTTGTTATGAAGATTAAAATCAATTTTTCCCACTATATGACATTCAGGAAAAGGAAAATTATAGAGACAGAAGAAAGATCAGCTGTTGCCAGGATTCAGGGATGAATAGATGGAGCTCAGAGTATTCAAAAGACAGTGCAACCAATCTGTGTGCCACTCTCTGAGCATTTCTATGTGTAGTTCAATGAGTATTTAGCTATGGACTTTGACAAGTGCCATAGAACTGTAGAACACTGACCAAACCCTATGGCAAACAATGGATTTCATTTCATAACAATGCAAATGTTGTCTCATCAATTGTTTGACTATAACATAGAAGAAATTAATAGGAAAGAGGAAGGAAGGAAGAAAAGGAAGGAAGGAAAGAAGGAAGGAAGGAAGGAAGGAACATATATGGAAACTATGTTCTTTCAAGGCAGTTTTTCGGTAAACCAAAACTGCTGGAAGGGAGGGATTGTTTTCAGAAGACCAGTTTGGATAAGATATATGAGAGTGCTTTTCAAATGCTGAAAAGCTAAATAATTATACAGCCTAACACCCAAATGCACTCTGTATCATGAAGAAAAGCCCCAAGTAACGTTTTAATTGCCTGTCTTCAGTCTTTCAAAGTTGGTCAAGACTTCCCACCTTCACCAGGTAGATTTCTGTGGCTGAAATAGATGTGTACAAATATCTGTCTTCTTGAGCTGCTAGAGTCCTACCCTGCTCCCCACTATAGTAGAAACCTTACTATATGCCTCACCACTCTCCCACCACTGCTAAATCTGGGTGGTCACTAGGAGCTTAAAAAATGCCAAAACACAGAAGCAAAAGGCAATCTCAATCCTCCAGCCCACCCAGAACAAATCCAGGAGACAGAGACACACAAGAACTTGGAAATCACACACCTGAATTCTCTGAAATGACAGCAACTGAAGGAAAGAAACAGGTCCATCAGGCTATAGAAGAAAAAATAACTGAAATGATCCCTCAGGTCAAAAAAGAAATGACAGCAATTGTGAAAAAGTTGCTCAGCACAGCTAAAGAAGACATAAATTTTTTAAAAAATAGAGGAGAATAGAAAAATGGTGGAAACATTGAATGAACAATACAGGAAAGAATTAGAATGCATGAAACAGATTAAAACAGATGTCCAGGAAATTAAGAACTCCACTGAAAGCTGGCAAAAACCCTTGCATAAAACTTAAGATAGACTTTCAGACCTCAAAGACAGTGGTGAAACCAATGAACATGAAAGGAAAGATCTCCTAAAACTTACAAGTAACCAGGAAATAGCAATTCAGTAGCTACAAAACGACACAAAGAAAAATAAGAATAATAGGTGTCGATGAAACAGCAGGAGACAGTACAAATGACATAGAAAGACTATGTAGAAGTACTAGCAGAAAATTTTCCAAACATGAGAAAAGAACCTGACACACAATAAGTGAGGCATATAGAACTCCAAACAGCCATAATCAAAATAAATCTACACCTAGACACATAATGAAATTCAGAAATTCAGCAAAAGAATACATATTAAAAGCTGCCAGGTTTCCACCCTTACTCTCCTTTTGCTTTCAGACCACCACCATCATGGGTCGCATGCATGCTCCCAGGAAGGGCCTGTCCCAGTCTGCTCTGCCATATCACCACAGTGTCCCCACCTGGCTAAAGCTGAGGTCTGAGGACGTGAAGGAACAGATTTACAAACTGGCCAAGAAGGGCCTGACCCCCTCACAAATCAGTGTGATCCTGACAGACTCTCAAGGTGTTTGTTACACAGGGACGTTTTGTGATGGGTAATAAAATCTTGGGAATCCTTAAGTCTAAAGGACTTGCTCCTGCTTTCCCTGCAGATCTCTACCACTTAATTAAGAAAGCAGTTGCTGTTCAAAAGCATCTTGAGAGGAACAGAGAGGATAAGGATGCCAAGTTCTGCCTGATCCTCACTGAGAGCTGGACCCATCAATTGGCTCAATACTATAAGACCAAGCAGGTCTTTCCCCACAACTGGAAATGGGAGTCATCCCCAGCCTCTGTCTGGTAGCATAAATTTATGTACTCGAGCAATAAAATCATGATTTAACTTAAAAAAAAAAAAGCTGCCAGAGAGAAGAAGCAGATCACCTACAATGGAAATTCCATCAAAATCATGGCAGATTTCTCAACACAAACCATGAAATCAAGAAGAGCCTGGAGTGAACGATTTCAGCTCCTGACAGAAAATAACATCCAACCCAGACTGGTGTACCCTGAAAAACTATCTGTCAAACTCAGTGGTGAGATTAGATCCTCCCATGACAAAGATCAACTGAAAACATGCATGACCACCACACCAACCCTATGAAGAGAACTGATATTATAGAAAAAGACAGAAATACCCCAACTTCAAGAACAACAGAAAGGAACCACCAAACAGAGCAAGTAATGAAAAGGGGGGAAAGTTCAGAACCTACAGCAGAAAAATAACATGACAAAGATAAGCCAGTACATATCCATTATAACCATCAATGTAAACAGCCTCAATTCACCAATAAAAAGAAACACTAGCAAAGTAGATCGAGAAGTAAAATCCAACAATATGCTGCATAAAAGAAACACATTTAACTCAAAAGGAAATTCCAGACTGAAAAAGACACAGGATGGAAAACAGTTCTCCATGCCACAGGAAATCAGAAAAAAAACAGGGATAGCTAATCTGGTTGCTGACAATATCAACTTCAAACCGGAAATCATTCAAAGAGATAAAAGAGGTCACTACATACTTCTTAAGGGAAAACTGCAAGAGGAAGAGATACAAATTATAAATACACATGCACCCAATGTAGGAGCACCCACCCACATAAGACAAATTTTAACATACATGAAATGTCAAATAAGCAATATTTAGCAGTCATATTTTATTAGGGTTATGCTTTTCAGAGGCAAAAAAGCTATGAAAAGATTTGGGTCAAGCTTAAGGTCAGCTAGGTTATGGCAAAAAAAAAAAAAAAAAACTTTCCTCTTTAAGCCAGATAATCTCTGAAATGTAAGCTTCTTAACAGTGCTTTGCTGGGGAAATAGACAGTAGGAAGGGAGCACTTGATGCCAACCGTAACCTTAGGAGGATTTAGAAGGGGCAGAATGAGGCCAGAACAGTCAAAAATTAGCTATCATCACACAGTGACGGCAGAACAGGGATTCAAACTGAACACAAAGGAAAGTGGCAAGTGAGATTCGCCAGCTAACTTCAGCAAACTTATTCTTGAACAATGGTGGCCAGCAGCATTCCCTCTTGGATAATACATGTATTTCTGATTAGAACTTTTGGTTTGTTTTTTCTTTTTGATTAGAACTTTTGACAAAGACTTTCACTGTTCTTATGCTATGATGGTTGGAACTCTGTACTAGGGACTATTCATAGACTTATGACAAAAATTTCTGTGGTCGAATAACTAGAGAGTGCTTCATGTGATAGACCCTTTTTTGAGAGCTGCAACATACATTCACACCCTAAACATTCTGGGAAGCATGCTGCTAAGAAAAGACTTAGCTTCCCTGAATTCCAACTCGTCCTGCACTTATTTGGGCATTAAACATTGTACAGTGTGCTTGTTACCGTTTCTTTTTAACACCAGCACAGGGAAAACTGACTTTTCAAAAGAAGTAACTAATAGTAGATGTTGCAACCACCCTGACATAATTCGGAAAGATCTATGTTGAAGAAGGGAGCTGATGTCCACAGCTTTTGCACCTAACCACAGGTGAGAATGACATGCTCTCTGTGATGACAGTACGCATTTATGTCCATGTTCCATGCTCACAATTCCCTACAACTCAGTGTGAGGTCTTGTGAGCATTGATTGTGCACAGAAAAGACTTTCAGCCTAGAAGCGATAGAGGTTTGCTGCAAGACTACTGCAAACTGGAAAACAGAGAAACAGTAGTCTGGAAAGAAAAGCAGGACAGAAAACAGAATCTGATGGAAAGAAACGAAGGAGCACAAGCTGTGGATTTGACATCTCTTGTCTCCTTCTCACTCTCTGTGTGAATATGTAAACAGAAGCATCTATGTGTTTAGGGATCAATATCCTCAATGCATTGTATTTGAAATGAAAAGCACTTCAAATACCAAAGGCACTGCACATAGCAGAGGGGAAAAAAACACTATTAGAAAAATATGTTTGCTACACAGAATCGCAAATGGGCACAGAACCTCGGGCCTTTGGAATCTAGTGGCTGAGGTCACTTTTCAAAACCACTTCCAATGTCAGGACACAGAATGTCTTCGGTCACACCCAAATGATCTAGTGAAAGAATGTGACTAAAGCAGGAAAGCAGCCACTGGGCTTGCCACAAAGGATGAGAGCATATCCTGTCTGGGGACATGCATGTCCCTGTGCAGAGAGGGGCCTGCAGCTGTCTGCTCTTGGTGCTGGCCTAGGGGGTGGCAGCACCAGGAAGAGGCTGCTATGAGCAGAATGGGGCTGGGCTGCCACTCCCTCGGACTCTAAATGAGGGTGAAGAATTTCTAAGCCAGCCAGGGGCCTAAACTTAGCCAAGAATAGCAGTAGAAGGGACAAGGGCTTTTTAAGTTTCTTCCATAGCAATCCAGACCAGAACACCGTTTCTAAGGAGGCTTTCGTTTCCCTGGAGAACTATGGTTTCAGAGCAGGCTTTCTTGCACAAAGAGGCATCTGATAAAATTGATTGTGCATTAAGTTGCAATGCAGGGGGAAATATTGGGCTCGGTCTCAAGCATAAACTGTCACAGAAGAGACACTTCAAAAGCCAGAGGTGCCTCAATAGGACACTAAGGTATCTAGACAAGGAAAATGTCCAAACAGGAAGATCACTGTGCAGCAAACAGCAACATGAGCTGTAAGAAGAATAGACTTGAATTAGAGACTCAGCCTTAGCACGTACGAGGTCTGCAATCTGGGGTGACTAATGAACCTCGCTGATAATAGGAAAGTGACACAGAACCTTTTAGTTATATGGGGATTAAATGTAACAATACCTAAGTATGGTTAGCATTATTCCTGGCACATAATAAATACTTGATATGTGATAGTCATTTGAAAATTCAACTTTCCCTCCAGGATTGGGTTAGAAGATAAGAAAAGAATAGACAAGCGAGTAGGAGAAACCATGAGAGAAGAAAGTTATGCTACAGCAAGCAGAAACACCGCAACCACACCAAGAATTTGAAGGCAGATTTATTTATATCGATGGGCACTGATCAGGATCATTCCCAGAATATCAGGCCCTGATCTCTGGTGTTCTAGGGCTTAAATGGGATAAGCAAGCAGGAAGCGAAGAGGCAGAATGGCCTGTCAGTTGGGGATTGGTTTATACAATGTGCACCACAGTAACTAGCTATTTCTAAGAGACAGAAGCAACCCAAACTGGTACAGGAACTCTTACTGGAGCAACTAAGAAACTGAAGTCTACTGGTGGGGGTGGAGGGGAGCATTTCCTGTCCCAGTTAAAGCCTTCTATGTCTTGATGAAATATCCATGGAGGGCTGGAGATACATTTCATTGGTAAGCCATTCGCTTAGCAGGTGTGAGGACACAGCCTCCGTCCCAAACACTGCAGAGAGAAAGAAAGAAAGAAAGAAAGAAAGAAAGAAAGAAAGAAAGAAAGAAAGAAAGAAAG
>NDGM010776499.1:0-11401 GCA_002564305.1 Octomys mimax
CTTCCCTGGCAAGCGCAAGGGCCTGAGTTCAATCCCCAGTTCCGCCAAAAAAAAAAAAAAAAGTTAACTATTTACTTACTAACACTGTTATTTTCTCCTCTTAATCAACAGAGTTCTTACTGTCTAATGCCAGGGAAAGCACCATATGAGGACGGCAGTCTGTATAAGCCAAGATACCTCCAGCAAAAGGAGCAAAATAAGGCAGGCAGGCCCACGGCTGCACACAGCAGCCTCTGGACCAACTGCTAAGTGCTGGAGTCTTGAGTTCTCCCTGAAGATGAGACACTCAAACAACCGCACCACCGACTCTCAAAATAGGCGCTGGGCCTCCCCAGGCCGGCCGGTGAAACCCGAGCCAGCACCTGCTGCCGTCTCCTCCCAGCCAGAGATGCCGGAGGTGGCCGGGCTCAGCCTGCAGACAGCACCAGCAGCGGCAGGTCAGGGCCCGAGCAGGGAGGGGAGGACGGAGGGCGCAGGGCGTCGTCGGGGTGGGGGATACCAGCGCGTGCGGCTGGGCGTCAGGAGGAGAGGAGGGAGGAGGGATGCAGTGACCAGGAAGTGGACTTCAGCTCCCCAGGGGACACACTCTAACACGCTGTCCCCTCCCCACCCGTCTGCGGTCCCAGGAGAGAACTGACAGCCTCCACAGCTCTGCCTATTCTCACTTCAGCTTGGCATTCTCCTCTGGGTGACATCAATTCTGTCGGTCCAGGAACCAGAGGCTGCCAGGACCCCCTGCTCTTCCTTGGCCTGCGCTCTCCGAGTGCACCTGCCTGGCGGAATCTACACTGTCCTGCAGCTGAGGGGCTCCAGGGTTGGAGCCACCACTCCCGCGGCTGGCAGCCAGGACATGGCCAAGTGTGGCCTGGCCCTCCCCTTCCCCCAGTTTCTGTGGGTCCCAGCCCGCCGTGGCCCCAGCCCTGAATAACCCGATACAGGGCCTGCGGCCAGGCTTCCTCTACAGAGCGCTGCCTGCAGAGCCGACTCTGGAGCCAGGACACCCAGAGACTGGGTCCCCAAACGTGCCAGTGGGTCCCCTGAGGCTCAGAGGCTTTTCCTCTTGTCTTTCCCAGGGTGCCTTCCTGGTTGGGGGGAGGGCTAGGGCCCCTCTTTCCAGGAAGGAACCCAGGACACACTGCAGGAGAAGCCACAGAGACGGGAACAGGGGTCCCCTGCTGCACGGAGGCCTTGGTGGCACCCCTCCTCCTCCCCTACCCCAAGGCCCTGCCCAGCGCCTTGCCCACCTTCTACGCCCCTCAGGCAGATGCCTTAGCTCCACTGAACCCAGAGCCCACCAGGTTCTCCACATCAGGAGGAGGTTGGGCAGAAACTGCCTTTGCCTTAGCAGAAGCTGCCTGCCATCTGCGAACGTGCTTCTGCCCTCTTATGTGCGTGGGGGCCTGGTCCCGCTTAGTCTGTCCTTTAAGGCTGAAGGGAACCAATGCACACTAAAATTCACAATCCTGGCACTCTGGGAGGCTGAGGCAGGAGGGTCACAAGTTCAGGCCCAGCCCGGACAATATAGTGACTTAACAGGAGCCTGTCTGGGGCTACAGCTCAAAGTGAAGGCCCTGGGCTCCACTTGCTGCCCCTCCCACTCCTCCGGGGGAGTAAGGGTGCTGGGAGCTCTGGGCCCCTTAAAAGCAGCAGCTCCAACAGCCACGCCCATGCGCACTAGCCCCTGGGGCCCCACTTGTCCTTCTCTTGAGCTTCCTAAACTGGAGGGGTGCAGTGAGGAAGACCCCACCCGCTTGCCCGCTTGCCAGCATGCTGCACTGTGCGGGGCTCTCTGCTGCGCGGTGCAGGCCCCTGTGGCCTCCCTGCTTCCATTTGGCACTCAGCGAGGTAATCTGTAACTGTGAAGGTGAAAGCTTAATGTCTCTCACCTTCATTCTGATCTAGTGAGAGAAACAGAGATCTCTGGGCCATAAGCTGTATGCTCTGTACAGCCTAACACTCAGCGGAAGGCCCGGCAGCAGTGGGAAGGCCCTGCCGGCTGCCTGTCAGACGTGTGGCTGGGTTGATACGCAGGGCAAATGCACAGATGAGAAGCAGGCGACCTGCAGTGGTGCACGCCCACGAGCGCTCTGCTTCCTCAGCCCTGGGGGCAGAGGCCAGGGCGGCTCTCCCACTGGGCCAATCCCCAGCCCACCCAGACAGAACAGAATCTTGTTACAGTATTAATAGAAACTACAGAATTCTTGCCACATGCTCTCCTCTCCGTGATGCCTTGAGCCATCGGATAGGTGTTTATTTAAAAAGAAAACATACTCTCAAGGAGAGTATCCAAAGAGCTGCCTGTTTCAGAAAATTAACCCATCAGTAAGGAAAATGAAGATGTATTTGAGTAGAGCAGTATCACAGAGTGATATTTTCCAGTGTTTTTATAGCAGTCAGCTTCCCAAAAGCTGTGAGAGGACTTCAGCTGAGAAGATGGGGGGCTGGCCTATGCTGAAAGCCCTGAGCTGCTCACCACCCGAAATCCAGCCCAGGGACCAACTGATCGCTGATGTCACAGATCACAGTGCTACACCGGTGACAGCTGATTCTGATGCCCCTGGAGTAGGCACTGCCCATGACTAGTAAAGCACTGTTGTGGGCGTCTGCTACAGATGACTGGCCCACCGGCCAGCAAACAAGGAGGCCACCCCCGCCCCAGCCTCCCCTCCTGCTTCCTTGGAGCCCCTGCCTGACCCAGGGGCTGCAGATCAGGAGCTCCTCTTTCAAGGCTTCCCAAGTGAAGGCAGCCAGCTCCCCACTGAGCTGCCCACCTCGGCGCCCACCAGCCAGCTGCTGGAATCTCTAGACTGTCAGTAACAAGCTCAGAATGAAAAGTTAAAACGGCCCTACTCTCAAAACCGCTGTGCAAATTTAATGCAATTCCAATCAAAATACCATTAGCATACCTCACAAATGCTGAGAAAACACTCCTAAAATGCACTTGGAACCCGAAGAGACCTACAAAAACAAGAGCAATTCCTGGCCACAAAGATGAGGCAGGCAGAGGGCGACACAGTCTCAGACCAAATCATACTATGAAGCTACTGTGATAAGGTCAGCATGGTACTCAGGAAAAACAGACTGAAGGCCAGTGGGACAGAACAGGAGATGCAGGTGCAACCCCAAACACGCTTAGCCACCTAATCTTTGACAAAGGAGTCAAACATGTTCCCTGAAAGATAGCCTTTTTAAGAACGTTGCTGGGAAAACAGGCTTTCCACATGCCAAAGGCTAAGGCTAGACCTGTGTCTATCATTATGCACTAAACTGAAGTCAAAATGGATCAAAGGTCTAAATATTAAAACAGAAACACTAAATTTACTAGGAGAGAAAATAGATAGGCATTTCAGAGACATAGGTACAGGCAGAGACTTTCTGCACAAAACCTGGACTGCAGGGAAATCTTACAGAGAGCAAATGGTCACCCCTCATTAGCAAGCTTTTGCACAACAAGTCAACAACAGAGTGAAAAGACAACCCACAGAGTAGTTATAACTTACAGCCAGTTGTCCCTCAGACAAAGGACTTATGTAGAACATATAAAAACCAGAAGAAGAAAACAGACCCCCCAGTGTGAAGACCCAATTCCAAAATGGGCATCAGTGATAAAAACACACATCTCAGATAAATACAAATGTCAAATAAATAAATGAAAAAAATGTTCAGCATCTGCTACAGTCTCTGTCTAGGTGTCCCCCCAAAGGCTCATGCAGTCACTTGGGCAGCTTCTAGAAGTTGTGATTAGTTCATAATCCAATGCTGGGGTTATGGGTATGAGTGCTGTGCCTGCCCTGGGATGGCTAATCTGCACCCCATGTGGGGAATGGAGAGGGGCTTGCTACTGTCGCAGCTGCTGCTCCTGCCTTTGCTCTTTTCCACCACCATGAACAGCTGCCCTGGACCTTGTGCTACTCTGCCTTGGAGCCAGCCGAGTATGGACTGAAGCCTCCACGAGTATGGAGAAGCTATGGAGGAAAAGATAAACCTTTCCTTCCTTGATTTGGGGTGTTGGGTATTTTGTCTTAGCAACAACAGAAAAGTAACTGAGACAATATCATTGGCCATTCGAGAAATGTAAATTAACGCTAAGATTCAACTACCATGGGAGAAGGGAAAGGAAGGGGAAAGATGTATTACACACAAGACAGTTAAACAGCTCAAGCCTCTTAGTTCATCGAAAGGAAAAGTTTGTGCTAAAAGGTTTGTGCCAATATCGTTTGGACAAAATTTCACGCCTACATCTTATGACTGAACCAACCAGGGCAAAGCCCGAGGTGCAGCTCCTCAGATGCATCACTACCTGGTCACCTGCCTGGTATCTGTGCTCGGGGAGGGCATTCCACCCACTGGCACTAGGGTAAGAAATGTGGCACTGCGGTGGCCCCTGCACGTGTCCCCATTCTGCACTCAGACCTGCTGTTCAGTGGGCAATGGCCGTGGCATCTCTACGTGGGCACAGGCCAGTGCTGCCCACCAGAAACATACCACAGTGTCACCTGCTTCCAGGTCTGTGGGCAAAGAACACATTCTATCCCAGCCAGACAGTAACTACCTGGGGCTTTGGGGCTTGGTGGCACTGTCACAACAGCTCAACTGCGGGGCTAGTTTCCTAGTAGACCTCCATCTCTAGACACTAATCATGGAATTGCACACCATTTTCTTGGGTTATAAAATGCTTTCTCTTTCATTAAAAAAAAAAAATTAGAAATTGTTAAATTTCAGACTCCAGCAAAATAAGGTGTAGCCTGCTGGCTGCAGATCGCCAGTGTGGGGTGGGTGGGAGGCAGGGGAGGGGTGGGGGGACCTCAATGACCCCAACCTCGCAGCCCCAGCGGCCCGCTGAGTGGGCCATGGACACCAGGACAGGTGGTGTCCATGCGCCTGGCCCGGCACACCCTGCGCTCGGAGCGGTGAAGAAGCTGCTGACAGCGTGCGCTGCTTTCCGGGGTTCACTCACAGTCACCACAGCCAGGTCAGACCTCACTGCCCTGGAGACAGAGGAGCAGAGGACACAGGCCGGGCACGGCGGACCAGGACTGCGCGTGCTCGGCGTCTGCAGAGCGCATGGGGAGCTGCCCTTCCTTGCGGTCTGCCTCACAGAACCTGCTGCCCAGAGGACACAACAGCTGCCTTGGGAGAGGAGATCCAGCAGGGGGCGCCCCGAGCACGTCTGGTCTCCACCCCGCATCTCTGGTAGGGATGGTTCCCTTCTCTCCTTCCACACACAGCTCTTCCCCAGCATACCGGGCCGCGCACCCTGAAGGGCAAGGGGCCTACGAGGAGCCCCAGTTCCACCGCGCACTCCCTCTCCGCCCTGGCCTCTGTGGCTGTACCCATCAAGCCCCCTGCCGGCGAGACTGGACTGAGGGGTAGGGAAGGGACCAGCCTGCTCACACTCACCTCTGGCCTGCTGTCTATCAGGGCAGTGGGGTCCTCCCAGTGGGGACCTGGGAGCAGGGGCTGAGCCGGAGATCGGAGATCGGGGCCTGACCTTGACCTGGGGCTCTCGCTGGCCCCAGCCCCTCCTCTCTGACTCCTGCTCCAGGCTCTGCTTCCTGGCACCTAGCCAGGCGGCCTTGCTCTGCCAGGCCCCACTGTATGTGCTCCTGCCTGGGAGCGGCCGGCCCCAGGCTGAAGCTCCCAGAACTGGGGACCCAACAAGCCCTCCTGTTCAGACCCAGACGTTGGTATTCAGGGCCAGCCACAAGGAGCGTCTCCTCAGAGCCTTCCCAGCTGCACAGCTGCCCGCAGCCCCCACGGCTTGCGTGGCTTTGCAGCGTCTCCACCCTGTTCCCCACCAAACTTCCTCCCGTGCCCTTCAATCCATGCCACCGTCTCACTCCACCCACCCCTGCCACAGTGAGAAGCCGTTCTGCCGCCTTCCACTCTGGATTCCGTTCTGCAATTCTGCACGCCGTCTCCCCGGCCTCTACCTCCACTCCTTCTGTGAGGCACAAGCATCAGCCTGGATAAGAGGAGCTTGCTGGAGATGGGAGCTCAGGACAAATGCTCCAAACAAACGGCTTGTGCCCACAGCAGGGACGGCATGCAATGAGCGCAGAACGCTAAACGCACCTTCAGACTCTGAAAGCACAGGTGCCGGCCCTGCGTCTCTGCTGCACGCGGGGCTCAACCAGCAGCATATTGAAAATATTTTTCAAAAAGCTGTATTCACACTGAACAAATATGGACTTTGTCTTGGGGCTATTTTCTAAAAAATATAGTAGAATGACTCAGTAACTAGCATCTATCTGGTAGCCGACGCCCAAAGTCACCTAGGCGTAGGCTCGTAGAGGCTCCACACAGAAGCCACAGCACGTTATCGGGGGCCATGAGTGCTGTGGCTCCTGGGGGGGGGGGGCTGGACACTGATAGGTGGTGATATGGGGACCCAGCCTCACAGGGCAGTGTCGCCTAAGAATCTGCAATGCTTGGCCCGAATTTGTATAAGTCTGTAGATAAAAAGCAAATCTTGCCTGCAAAGTAACCTGCAATTTCCGAAGAAAATTACTGTCAATAATGTGTTGTCCAAATGCTTAATTTTCTACTTAGCACAGGTCTCTGCAGATGGACAGAGAGCTCCATTTGCTACACAAGTGTTATTTTTAAGTAGAAAGGGCTAAATATTCTTGTAGCATTTACAGAATGTGTCATGCTTCTTTTATTGCCTCAGAATTTTTAAATGGAAGGAAAAAAGCCAGTATGTTGACCTTCATGAAGACAACCAAGTTACATATCTAAATTTTCTAGTGGAACAAAAGGGCTAGGAGGCACGGGCAAAAAATACTGTGATGATTTCCATTTTAAAAAGTAAGAGACACTGCTGTTGAGTCCCCCGCAAAGCTCACCCTCTCACTGTGCACCCTCTCATCCTTATCGTCCCTGCCACCCTCTGCACCGGGTCCTCAGTCATGTGTCCACAGGAGGTGTGACAGCTGCCCCACAACAGGCAGGCTGGGAACCTCGGCAGTGCTGCCGCTGAGCGCCATGCAGAGGGCAGGCAGGTGGTGAGGATGCAGCGCTGCGTCCTCCCTGTCCGCCTTCCCTGGGTCAGACACCGTGCACGCCCAGGCCCTTCCTCAGTGGAAAGGAACACGAAAGGGAAATGTCCTAAATGGATTCAGGACAAGGAGGCAGCCACATCGACACAGCTACAGACCCTCAGGAAAGAGGACTCCAGAGCTGCTCCAGGAAGCGGCAGCAGCAAGGGATGAGCATTTGGGAAGCCAGGGCTCCATGGCAGTGTGTCTTCTACTGTAATAAATTTAATTTAAACATGCACCATCCTTTGGATCAGCCCTTGATGTTAAGGTCTTTTCACACCACACATGGGCCAAGGCAACGAATGGCCTGCGGCGTGGCACCCAGGCAGGAGCGCATGGGCACAGGGCCTGTCCCCATCTCTCAGTGCTGGGGCCCAGGTCAGCAAGGCTCTACGACGCAGGTCCCAGGCACCTCCCTCCCCGGAGCATCCCACAGGCTGGCCCTCGCCCTCCTCTCTCCTGTTGTGGTCCTCCCCAGGTGAACTGTGTGACTGTCACACAGCCAGTAGGTGACTCTGTTGTCCACACCCAGCACAGCTGGGCTCCAGGCTGGCCTGACTCTGGCCCTGCAGCCTCATGTCTCCCATTAGGGTGCACCAGGCACTGACGGACAGGACCTGATCCTCCCTCTGATGCTTCTGTGCCAGGCAGGACCGCAGTGCGTCCAGGCGCCCACCACAGCCCTGCTGCCGACGCCTTCCCAGCATGGTGATGCCCCGCAGACGTGTGCTCTGCGCACACGCACTGTAGTGGTTATTTTCAAACCGCATGAAATGTAAATGACTGCACTGGTGAGTTTTCACAGGAGAAATTCAAATGAGCTCCCAGATGAGCCCAGAGGGGACCCAGCCCCTCACCACACTTCAAGTCCAGAGCATCAGGGATGGGATTCGGAGCACAGGGCTGGAGGCGGGATTTACAGGGGAGCTGGCCGCAGCACGCAGCACAGGATGGAGCACCTGAGAGAGTGAGGAGCCCCAGACCAGAGGGGCAGGCACAGCCGCTGCAAGCAGCACCCGCAGCTTCCTGCCTCTCTGTATCCTCCCTCGTGTTCACGATGCTCCAGATGGAGTGCGGGCTCAGATGTGTGCTCTGAACACCTGGAGGTGCTCATGACCCACAGCTCTCTGTCGCATAGAGTGGGATCAAACACTTCTTGGAAGATTTTTTTGTTTAATGACATAAAATGCCTCCCCTGCACTTGACATTGGTCTCAGGGTGCAGGAGAAACACTCCCAACTGCAACTTGCGCTCAGATGCTGCTGTCGGGCACTCACAATGGGTATTTCTCCTGACACCGGACGTGCTGACACCTGCACATGCCTGGCGCCTCTCCCTGTCTCACACTGCCATGGGACAGGAGATTTTGTGCTTGGTTCCCAACTAGCCAGCTGTGTTGTGTTCTGACCCAATGCTGCTCTGTGTAGCTGAAGACAGTCTGCTGCCACTGAGCAGGGCTCCATCCCCAGCATGTTCATAGCACTGCTGGGCGACGCAGGCCATGGGACTTCTTTATGTTCAGCTCCAAACAGAAAAGCAGGTAAGATTAGCGTTTATAGGAACTGCCTTGGGGGCCAGAAATTCTAGTTTTCACAGCTTGCTTGGCAAGGAAGACTGGAACGAGAAACCATGCCCCAAACTCCGAATGTCCACATTATGAAGTTTCCATCCGCTCCAGTACTCCTTCACTTATACAGTTCTCGCAAATGTCTAAAATTGAGTAAGTAAAATCTAAAGTGGGCAGGGAAAACACTTTTTTATTACAAACATTTTTTAAAAACTGAGATAACAGAAGCCTCAGACACAACTGTGACCATAAACACAAAAGTTGCTTAGTGACAGAGCTAGATTTTTAAAAGGGAGTTGTTCAGGTTATCCCCATAGCTTTGGAAATCTCTCCAATAAAAGTATGACTAGAAGTTATTGCACAAACACCATCTCCTGGGATACAATTTACTTTTTCCAAGGTAATTATGCTAACACCTCAGTGGCCTAAAGCTTCGAAAATGTCCCGAGATCCACTGGGCTGGCAGAGGCATGTTGCAAGTAGATCTTTTTCTAACATAGGTAGACTTTGCCTATCCAAGTCCGCTTTTACACCCGTCCTGCAAGTCTGCGGCAACTTCGGAGCTATCTATGCTTCCCTTCTCTTTCCTGGACTGCACATGCAGTAGGTGCTGTGCACGGTCTGCTCGCGGGGAGCCCTGGGCCAGAAGGGGGACACTTAGAGTTCCTGCAGGGAGGCACGCGGGCAGGGCATGCGCCCCAACACACAGCCTTCAAAAGGGATGGGAACAGCGAAAACCACCATGCGACACCGAACACCTGCTCCCTGACCTCAACACGAGCTATCCAAGAGGTGCTGTCTCCTGGTGTCCTCCGTGGGGCGGGGACAGAAGCGAATCCGTTCTTCCAGGGCGGGGAGCAGCTGCAGCTGTGACCTTCTTGGACGCTTCAGCCATGGATTACCTGAATCAAGAAGATTCCAAGGCAGCTCCCTCGACTCCATTTCAAATCCTGACACTCTGAACACTGTCCTGCCACCTCTGCGAGTAGGCACACCCACGTTTCTTCATCGCCCCCTTATTTCCTATGTGATGCTATCCCTGCTTCTTACTTCTACTCAGCAAATGCTTTCGCTTTGCACACTGCCTGCCCTGCAGCACCTTCAGTGGCAAGGGATCCCCCGGGCACCAGCCCTGCCTGGAGAGTAGACTCACTCCCACCCCTCCATGGTGCCACACCTGACGCACAGGAGGGGCCTCAGTGAACACAGTGCAGGCGGGACGCCCTGACCAAAGCCCAGCATGCGAGCCCCGAGAAAGCAGAGGTCTCCGTAGAGTATAGCCTGCGTCCCTCATGTCAAAAAGCCACTTGGGGAAAAGGGAATGAAGATGCACTCAGGAAACCCTCCTTGCAGGTCAGCTCTCAGGGCAGACAAGCAGAGACAACTTGCAAGTTCATGCCTGCCAGGTGTGTGTGTGTGTCTCTGCCATTGTGAAATTTAATTTAGTATCCAGTTCATTTAGACTTAACAGGACCACTGCATGAGGCCACTATGACAAAACACCTGAGGTAATCAACCTATCAAAGGAACAGCTTTATCTTAGAGTCTCAGCCATGGTCCTCTGGCCCTGTGGCCCTGGGCTCGTGGTGGGACAGTGCATCACAGTGGAAATACAGGAAGCTCCTGGCAGCCAGGACGCAGAGGGAACACGGAAGGCGGGATCGCAATACCGGAGGCCATACTCCCAGTGATCTAAAGGCCTTCCACTAGGCTCCGCCTTTTAAAGGGTCCGCATCGCCTACTGGAACTATCCTCTAACAAACAAAGCATCAACACAGGGGCTTTTGGCAGACAGCAAAAATCTAAACTATGGCAACAATAAAAACAGCTAATTCTCTGTGAACTTTGTAAAATGTTATGGACACGTTGGATTAAATGGTCATACTTATTATTTTTAGCTCTTCCATTACATGTAGGCAAGGAAGCTGGAAATGCGTAGGAGGATTTATAAAACTATGGATGCATCTGCGAGTACTCCAACTGATCGTGTCCTTTAGTGAAAATGACTATGACTTCGTGCCTCCCGTACTCACAAGACGGTTTGTTCAGATGCTCCTGGAAGGGGAACGCCAGACCTGAGTGGCTGGGCCACCGTGCCTCAGTGTCAGGGCACAGGGGTGTCCTTCACAGCAGCAAAGCAAGGTGAGTGGGGACGGGGAGACCCCCACCCCAAATGGTGGGAACTACAGCCCTTGCCGTGTTCTCTGCCTATCTGTGGTGAAGTCTGGTCCCTGGAGAAACCCTGTGGGGAGATGGTGGGAGCCCTAAAAGCTGACTGTGGTGGGGAGGTAGGAGGGCAGCTTCCTGGAGTGACGGCTGGACACACATGGGCATGCGGGCGCGGCACGCAGGAATGACTGACACACAGCCGCCGCGTGCCGAGTGCCTCCCACCTGCCTGCCTGCCTGCCTGCCTTCCACTGCCCGACAGGGGACGGCCCCGCACAAGGACGCTTCCAGCCCCCAGAAGCACCAGCCAGCGTAAGCCTGCAGTGCTCGGGAACCGCCCGCTTCAGGTATCCCGTCACAGCCATCACACCCAGACGGAAGCTGTCCTACGTCAGAGCATCCAGCAATTCTCATACCTCCACGAGCTAATTAATAAACATACGTATGGGAATATTTTATAACTCTCTATGCTCTTACGGCTTTTTAAAAATAACTGGCTAACTACTGGTTCTACTTGCTATACTTTTGAAGCACTGTCTTATCGACTCAGTGATAGTCATACTTTAGTAACATTATAGTACATATTCAAATTTTTAACTAACAGCATTTCTATGCATCCGATC
>NDGM010776549.1:0-10399 GCA_002564305.1 Octomys mimax
CACATGACTGGCAATGTCAGAAATTGTTGACCTGAGTCCCCTACAGCTCATCATAACAACATGACTTTACTTCTTATACTTCATTTTTATACTTTTGTGTTGGATGGTTAAGACCATGATAAGCACTGTGTTTCACCACAGGAGGCCAACTTAATCCTCGCTGAGGAATTACAAGGCTATGACCAGAGGATAAGGCTTCAGAAAAAGTAAAAATTACTAAGAGGTCAATCATTCCTTTGAAGGGTAACTCCCAATTAATGGGCTAAATTGACATCATGAACAGGAATTGCTGTAAGAGGAACTCACCCTAAGACTGAATCCAACTTTGATTCTTACTTTTGCAGAGGCATTTTTGTTTCAATGCTCCAAAGTAAGTGATTGGTGCTCCAGCACAATATTCTCTATGCAGACAAGAGGATATGGTCTTGTGGCAGGGTATGAATGGCAGTCCTATACTTCCAAGACATTGCCCCATAGGCCACAGCAAGTTAGTCTCCCTGTGAGCCCTCTGAAACTCCCAATTGATGCACAGCAAGTCGATGCCCCAGAACTTCATTTCCTCCTTTGCAAGATGAAGTTTCTTCTGAGGCTTCTTTTATTTTTATTTTTTTCTTTTTTGGCGGTACTAGGGATTGAACTCAGGACCCTTTGCTTGACAGGCAAGCACTTATTCTACTGAGCTATCTCCCTGGGCCCTGAGGGCTACTTTTAAAACTTACATTTTGGTACATTTTCATATAGCCACAAATCCACCTGATTTGGTATTTCCTTCTTAGAGTACCCAGTGCAACTGAGGAACTTACTGGTTTTGTCTGAAACCCACTCACTCCCAAGAAGCCAGTAAAGTGTCTATTTCTCCTAATCTGCAAGGCCCTTCTGATAGTTTTTGCTGGTATCAATTGTAATCAAATCTCCACTTTATACAAAATGCAATCTAAACAGAAGCCCACTGTTCCATCTAAAGAAGCCACCAGATTTTCATGAAGCACAGGAGCAGAAAGCTACAGTTGTACTTAATTCTGTGACCCATTACCTGTACATGTTCACCTATAAGGGAGCACATCTGTGTGCTAAGTTAGAGTCAAGTCTAAATACAAGGACTGGCAAACAGCAAGATCTCAGGAGCACAGGACAACAGGAGGTGCTGACCAAAGATGCTTTCTCCAAGCTCCTATCCCCTTACTGGACCAGGGTACATTCCCTGTGTGCTCAGAGCAGAGCAGACCATTGCACTCACTTATCAGCCCAATCTGTCCTCCAGCAACAAGGGCAAGCAGTGTCTTTATACCATAGGGGGAATCAGGTGCCAGGTACCCCAACCTGCTCCTATGTGACAGTCAGAGAAAGCCAGACTCCCAGCTTACTATGTAACACTGTTCCAATTCTTACCTGCAGTGTGGTGTGCCTTCCAGACATGGCTCTTGGACTTCCTAAAAAAGGCAATCATCGTCTGTCCTCCCGAATCCAGTCACAGAATATGAGAACCATTTTAGTGTATCAGATGTTGCTTTTGATCCATTTAGCCTTTAGCATGAAAAACAGGCTTTGTAACAGATCTAATAACTGTTTCCATTCATTCATATTCCTCTATTACAAGATTTAATTTCCACCAAAGTGCTTGATTTTGTGCAATTTGTAGTTCAAGAGTTCAAAGTTTTAGTACTCAATATTGCAGACAGAACACAGCTCATTAGTTTTATACTGCCTCTCAATATTCACCTATTTCTTTTACTACTACCCTGGCTGATGTGTTTCCCATTACCTTGGAAAAGATCAAAATGGCATCAACTTTTCAGCAAACATCAGGAGCATTACATTCCTGTATCCTAACAATTGAGCCATGCCCTTGCAGGACCTCAGTGCAGAGCAAAGTCCTCTCAGCATTTGAGGAAGATGCCAAACTACCTTCAGTGGCAACACCAAGTCAAAAACACTGAAGCTTTAAAAGCTGCAAAGATAACCTCAAGATACAGGAACAATGATCAAAAAGATTTAGACCATGAGCCACTGTCAACATGTAGGACATCTTAATTTTTTTTTCTTTCATTATATGTATTTGGTACAGGGTCTCACTGTGCAGTGTGGACTCCTAGTAATCCCTCCTGTTTTCAGCTTCCCCAGCATTGGGATTACAGGCATGCACCACCATCCCTGAACTTTGTTGTTGGTTCAGGGCGCCCAGGGGGTGGAGCTGGCTCAGCATGTGGGACTGGGGATTGAACCCTGGGCCCTGAGCTTGCCAAAACAAGCACATAGTCCACTGAGCTATCTCACTGACCCAACATGTAGGAGCCAGTGAGATAGCTCATTTTTCTAACAACCCTGTCCCTTGGAATGCTCTATAGAGCAAGCTTCAGTACTACCAAAGTGATGGTTGACATGTCAACATTGAGATGAGTCTGCTTATGAGGAAAAAACCCTGGCAAGGTTTGGATGAAGCACAGCAAGGAATGGATAAAGTGTTTGTGTGTGCATCTCTATCCAACGTCCTCCCCGCCCCAAACTTAGCTAGGCCACTGCCCTCTGTTCAGAGCACATGTGGCACTAGTTTCTCCTCGTTTCATCTTGTGACATTACAGCCAAGCAGTATTTCACCACCACAGGAACAAAGCTGCTTACTGGCAACACTCACAAGGAAGTAAGAATGTCAAATACTAATGTGCTTCCTCATTATCGAGTCATCACCCTCACACTCATAGGAAGGGCTCATGTGCCCCCAGCAGAATGAACACAGAACTGTTTTGTAAATATGCAGAAAGTTTGAGATGCCCATTTCATAATGGATTAGTATACTTTAAGGCTTTTGCATATTTCTTCAGTAGGAAGCCTATGTGGGTGCCAAACCCAGTGGTAAAAGTCAGAGTGGCTCTGGCCAAGGGCCTGCCATCTGTGTGGCAGCCTACACTGAAAAGAACAACAAAGTTAAGTATGCATAGTGAATTAGATACTTGATTATTTGCACGTGTTAAACACATGAAATATTCAGAAACCAGATAAGACCCCGTGATGTATCTGCCAACCTTTAAAACAGTGAATGGAAAATGCTGTGAGCAGGGCAGCAGATGAGGAAGCTACATGCATGCCACAGAACATGGGATGCCATATTTAAAAACGCTTCTCACAACTGCTGCCACTAAATGCCTATCCAGCATTTGGCAAACACTGAAAGTCAGTGATATAATTTGTCATTCAGACAAAGGTGCTACTTGAAATTGAATATGCCAGCCTTCCTCTACTGTAAAGCCTGTAATAGGAGCTCACAAGATAAGACCCTAATCTTAGTGCTGGTGTACAGATATGTCTTGCCTGTGTGCAAAGTCCAATCATGAAGACTCTCTGGAGTCCTCAGCTGTGGTGGTCCACAGTGTGGAATGCCTTATGACAAAGCATCTCTGACAGCTTGAGGTCTTGGAAAAGGTCCACAGTGGGAACCTGCACACAAAGTCTACTCTCCCTATCAGAAAACAGCATTCACAAGCAGATAATTTCACAGAATGCTGACTCAGCCTTCAAGAGCACAGAACTGCTTTGTACATATGCAGAAAGTTTGAGGTGCCCATTTCATAATAAGTACATTTCAAGGCATTTGCATGTTTTCTCAATAGGAAGCCTAAGGGGGTGCCAAACCCAGTGGTAAAAGCAGGAGTGAATTTCATGTCACACTCCAGGTGAGACACTGGCTTACTTCTTGTCACACTCCAGGTGGGATGTGAGCTTACATTAGATGACCAGACTGTTCAAGAGAATTAAGGTAACTTTTTTGCTCAAGAGTGTGGGATGTTAGGCAAAGTATTTATCTTCCCCTTGGGCTTTCTACCACATTTTAATTCAGTCATGTTCTGAGACCTTAAATAAAAATATTCTGAAGATTCAGAATCCCTTAGAATGAATGTTGGGTCATAAAGGTACACACCAGCCCTCAGTCAACACGATAACAAAGCTACAGAGTACAGCACTTAGAGTGGAGGGGAGGCGTCAGAGGATGGTGGTCAGCAGTGACCCACGATCAACTCCAAGGACAACTGCACTTTATTCCCTAGCGTTGTCCTTGAGTTCCTCTAAGGAAGACATCTATGGGGCAAAGAATTGCTCCTTTGTTTCTGCATATATACAAGTCTATGTAGCATGGGGACTAACTAGAGTTGGCTACTCAATGTCACACTTCCCAAGTGATACTACAACAGATGCCTGAGCCGTACTGGTTATTAAGGTAACTCCAATTCAGACAAATGAGATGTATCAAACACATGGACCATTTAGGCTGTTACCTGCCCTTGTCCTTGCCCTTGCCAAAACATTGAGCAATGCCCTACAGAGTATGCCTCTTAACATTTCTTCTCTTTCCTTCATGTCAGACTTGCATTGTGGTTTGAGCCTCTCTATTGCTTCTACAGGTCTTTCTTCAATTACTGCTAAGAACTTTCTCCCTTGCTTCACCATGATTTCTGTAAGTGTGTCATTGATTGTACTAAAAAGTTCCCACTCATGAGCCACTAACAGTGCAAGACCATGTAAGTATCCAATAAGGTTCCCTTGCATAAAGCAGAAAAATATTGAAAATTGCCATTAAAATAAAAGACTACTGAAAAACAGAAAATACATTCCAAGTCTTGTAAGAGTATAAATATACATAGACACAAAATCAAAAACGAACCAAGTTCAGTCGGATTTGTGTTTTTGTACATAGGCAATAGAGTAATTTTAAAAGTAATTATGAAAAATAAAACAATCATGATTCTTACCTTAATACTACAATGACTTAACATTAATAATTCACACAGAATGTTGTCCCCCAGATAGACTAGATGAGTTACACACCATGCTCATTATACATGTATGATAAGAAAGCAATGTCAACATCTTGGGGAGCAATGCACAATAAAGTTCCAAAGAAAAACCTGAGAAAATGCCCACTTGTTTAATCCCAGAACCAAACTATACAAGCCAGAATTACTAAGACTGAAAAATATTGTTTTGTGTGTTAAAAATCATGTGCTCTGCAGAGGAAGGCAAAGAACACTTACCCTTTGGCTTCAACACATGTTTTATTATTTTGGAAAATAAATAGAATTTTGTAATTCTATTCTCTCCTAAGGAGAGAACCTGAGCATTGATTTACTTTTATTCACTCCCTTACCTCTCTGTTGAACTGAAAAATGTCCGACTTAGAAGAGCTACAGAAATCCTGTCTCAGAAGGCAGGCATTTGATAGAAGGAATGAGATTCCTGTCATCCCTCAAATGGTAATTTGATGTATTAATCCACTTTAGATGCAAGTTTCTTCAAGTCAACCCATGACAAGGAAGACACTGTGGGTCCAAGGGCTCCATTTATACCATTGCCAATACACACATGGCCTGAGACAGAAGCAGGAAGAACCCAGGGTGTGAGAAGAACAGAGTCAGCTATCGTAGGTGCCATGGAGCTAGCTCTTGATCCTGTCCACCAGCAATCACAGTTGTCCCATCTCCTAGGATTCTAGTCCCTTGGACTCTTCATTCTCTTGAATACACTGGGTCACATAGCATGTGCAGGGTTGGGCTCTTTCAAGCAGGAAGAAGGAACTATCTTATTCTTTTCAGAAGTCCAGGCTTGTCCAGAATGAAACTGCAGCTAATCTCAATGACAACTCTGCCAGAAAGTATGCACTGTGGACTGTGATCCATATAAGAGCTACCCCCAAAGACCCCCAGGAATGCTTCATTACACACAAATGTCAACACTACTAGAATTCTAGCCATGAGGACAATGCATCCACTACAGCAGAAGCCATCTCCATAAATCATATTAGCCCCTCTACAAGAATAGCACCACACAATTAGAAGCCAAGAGACTCTGCAGCACCAAGAGACATTTTAGGAAGATCAATCTCAAAACATTCCAAGGACCTTATTGCACAGTAAATTTAGTAAGTGAGCAAGTAAAGTCTTGGCCCTGGCCAATGGCTAAGAATATTCCTTCAATGTGTGTAATCTTACTCAGAGTCACATATATCACATCTAGTCTGTGGGCCCAATTCTCATGGCACCAGCTCTATACAATGTCTGGGAGTCACAGGCTGACCACTGACATTTCAGAATTAGTGGAGGAAACTTCCAGCATTTAAAGCTGTTATTGTACCGTGCCTTCTTTGGATTGGAAGCATTGTGAAACTAGATAGCTTTCCTCAGGGCCCCTTCACTGAGATTCTTGAGAAAGCAAGACTTGGTTCACTAGAAGCCTGCCTTTCTTCTTTCCTCAGGTTCTCTATGGAATTCCATTCTTCCCAGGAATGGAGGTAATGCAGCAGACAAGAAGTTGAGGTTAATTTTTACTTCCAAGATGGCTCCAGCTTGAATTGTTCCCAAATTCCACTGTTCTGGTCTCTTGTTCCACACTATGGTAATTTGTTTCTGCTGCTGACACAGGTGAACTCATGACATTCCTGAGCAAAATTGTGTGTGCATCTTCTCCAACTGTGACTTTATTCTTCTTTAGAATGGAACATTACCAAGGCTCTAAAACTTAACAAATCAGTGTTGGGAATATAGCTGTCTGCACCTCAGATATCTAGGACAAGATCAGCACATGAGTGGAGGACAGGGGTAACTTTAGGATGACCTTGCAACATTCTTGCCCAGTGTATTAACATGGACACTTCGTGCAACTGTTGCCAATTGTTTTACTATCACTGGCTAGAAAACAGAAGTTTATTTGTAGTTCTGGGGATGTTTCAGCTCACATAAAATATGTGAATGAGGAGCAAGGGGATAGAGCTAAGATAGCCTGACATTCCACACAAGGCCTCCTTCGTCCAAGTTGAGAAAAGGTACAGCTTCAAAAAAGTTGTATAACAAGTAAGCATTGGCTAGTTCAGTTGAAGTGTAGTTCCAGCTTAGGAGGCTGTGTCTTTGTACCTTGCTGCCAGCTTGAGCATGAAGAGCCCAGCTGAGCCCATTTGGGTAGTGATTAAGCCTTCCCCTTGGTTCCTTGGCAATTAGGAATGTCTCTGTCTCCAATGTGGAATCCATGGAAACATATTTGTGTACTATATCCAAAGGGGAAGCCTAGCTCAATGGAAGCAAAGTAAAAACCATCCCTAGCAAGTAGCTTGATGGCAATGAATATGTTAGTGGTGGGTTCTACCCTGCTCATCCTGCACAAGGTAGATCTCTCTTAGTCATTTAGGTTGATGCAGTTCTTAACTTCTCCACTCTGTAGCCTTTGCACAGATCCTTTAGTGTGCTTGACTTTTGGCATCAACCTCTTCTACCCAGGGAAAAAGAAAATCTACAGCACCAAGATTTATGTCAGTCCTTTTGGTTTACTATGCCAAGTTTGCATTACCACTGGAAGAAGACTTCTTCACCATCCTGAATTAAATGAAGTACTCGCCTGAATTGGAACCTGCATATAAGCTCATGGTAAACTTCAGGTGAATTCCTGGTAAAAACAAAACAAAGGATCTGAGGTGAAAATACTTTCTTTTGGGCTTTTTGGACTAAAAATTATATGTGAGCAGATACTGGAACTCTACTCAAGAGAAATTACAAGGATGATTTGAGCCTGATATTATGAATGAGCACAAAACTACCCCAGAGGACATGGGAGGCACAGTGGACCTGACCATTTCCATGGCCCATATGGCCTAAACAAGTTAGCCTGGAAGTGACAGCCAAGGAGTACAGACCCATGTGATCAAGGTTTCCAGATGTGTGGATGCTATGACAGGTACTATGAGAGCAGAAAGCCATCCCAAATGCCCAGTGAGTCTGCAGAATGAGGCTGGGAGGCTGTGGCCAGATTTGGGAGATGAAGCAAAGAATGAGATCATCTACCCATTCACCTCTCTGTAGACCATCTCCAGCTCACCTGTAGAAGCCCAGGCAACCTCCTGCCACTTCCCTAAACAATGGCTTCAGTATGCTGCCGCCGCCAATACTTCTCTGCTCAGGGTGAGGTTAAGGGCTCAGAGTCCAGGACCACACAAGAGGCAGAACAATCTGTAGCTGGATGTACAGTTGCTCCCAAATGATGCTCATATCTACTAAAAGTGACCAAAGTGACTGGTCTGCAATTTGCCTCTCTGCCAGGGATGTGACAGCCTACTTGCCAGTCTTCCTAACCTTAAGCTCAGCAACATTGGCAGCATGGCTGATGCCCTTTATAGCCTGACTTCTGTGGAAGAAGCACAGAGGGCAGGCTCATTTCCTCAACTGGCCACATCCCTCTATTCAAAGAGCAAACCTCATACCGAACCACCTGCTGCTATGGCTTCCGCACCTGGCCAGGCATCACCAACACCTGCACTGAGTGTTCAAACATTTCCTGCAATGCTGGCCTCAGTACCTACCTTTACAACCCCTCCTGCAATGCCTGAGTGGCCTTAGCTCATGATCAAGGACCACCTGAACTCAAGTCCACAGGATTCTCCTGTTATGTACAGATGGGCTCCATATTGTGCCTTCCCAGGACATGTGCTATATCACCAACTTTCCTGTTTTCTTGGTGAGATATTAATGCCTTGATCAGAACTAGAGGCCTGAAATAGACCTTATAGGTGGTGGTGATCCAGGTGGCTGCATCCACATGGGAGTTTACTTCTGAGCTCTTCTCAGCTGAGGACAAGAAAGGATGACTTTCCATTCCACCTCATTTTTACTGATCTGTCCTCTCACTATTTGGTTAGTTTTGGGCTTTGTTTCCTCTAAAGGTTTTTAATCTAGAATTACAACACTTACCTCTCCCTCCCACTGCAAATCTAACAGGGACTCAGAAAAGCCCTGCAAGATCACCTCCAAGTGCCTGCTGGCTACAGTAAACTAGCAACATGGTAGCTTGTCAAATGAGCTTTTCTGCCACATTCCTGATGAGTCACCTTTTGGCCTTCTTGATCACAGGCTCCCCAGGCACCCTGGTTTTCCACCCTCGCCAGGCGGCAGAGATGAATCAAGTCCAGTATTAGCTGTGTCATGTTGCCACCACAACCTGCAGTATTTGTGAACTTTGCACCAATACATGAAGTGTGGATTTTCCACAGCAGGATTTGAATTAGTAAATTAGAATGTGATCTGAAAGAGACCTAGGAAACATGAACTCAAGCCTTACACCTGGACCACTCAGTCAGTGCCATAAGAACTGCAGATGGCCTTCTCTAACTCAAACAGGCTATTGATAGGACAGCCCAGATCTGACATCATAATGGTGGCTGCATCACAAGAGACAGCCACCATTAACCTCTTTGCCTATGCAAGCTGTTTAAGTGACCAGTTCTGCCCATTGCTCCGGAGGGCTCCACTTTTTCTCTTCAAAGAGTACAGTAGACTACAGAGTACACAGAGTTCTAAAGAAAAGGCACTGGTGTCTTTCACCAGAGACATTTGGTAGGAAGTATAATTTGGCATCACAAAGAACATTTCTGGGTTTGGTGTATATACCTTGCATGAAACAAATTTCATTCTAGGGGATTCTCCAACTAGCTACTTCAGTGAAAGATAAGTGTGGAACTTTCTATACCTAGCCATATAGGAAATAGCCCTTATATTTATACTGGTAACAAAATATTAGTGCTTTCTCTCAGTAATAAAACTTTTGGTACTTTGTATCCTTAATTTTTATGTTTTTAATTTTTTAAAACAAGGAACAAAAACAATGATAAAAAAGCACCACAAGACAATAAAAGTGGTATAGAATTTCAAAACAAGAGCAGAGTATTAACAATGGTTGTTACATTACATGCTATCAATCTGTTGCTCAGAATTCCAGATATAGATATGTAAGATTGATCAAATAGAATATTAATTCTTTTTTATAAATATTAAGGTTTCATTTTTGCTTTTTAATTTTTAAAAATTTATTCATTTTAATGAGAAAATAAAATAGCAATGAAAGTTTCAAAACAGGTTAGTAGGACAGTTAATAATTAATACATTGCATATTGTTGTCTTTGTAGTGGTTATTCAAAAGACAAGATGCAGACATGATATATTGCCTAAACAATATTAGTACAAACCTTCTCATTGAACTAAGAGAAAGTAGCTGTATATCTCTATTTTGCATTACATAATTTTTTCTGTAACTACAAAATGGTCCTTATATTTCTGAAGATGTTATAGAAATATCATTTTCAACATTTAAGGGCTAAAATTCTTGAAGTTCTAAGTACAAGACAGCTCTACTTTTGCCCAACATTGATATAAAATGTTGCATGTTTAAGAGGTCAAAGTTATGGGGCTGGCCAAATAGCTCAGTGGATTCAAGCACCTGAAAGCAGGCACAGGAGCATGCTGAGATGGCAATTGAGACAGGGTGTGGTGGCGTGTGCCTATAATTGCAGCTCTTGGGAAGCTGTAAACTAGCAGATCACTATGAGTCCAATCTAGTAGTGAGACCCCGAACACCCTGTAGACCCTTCCCTAAA
>NDGM010776832.1:0-11498 GCA_002564305.1 Octomys mimax
ACTGTTGAAGACTGCTCCATGCTGGAAAATAAATAACTAGAAAGGAGGCCAAACTGCACGGGTGCATGGGCATAGTACAAATCAGGGTGAATCAACAGAAGTGGAAACCAGGTCTATTAAAATGATTTGTTTTTGTTTTACAACAGTGTATTGTTTTGTAAATCTTTTTCTGTCAAGGTAAGTAGATTGTAGCAACAAGAAGTACTATTGGACTAGATTATGTTTGACTGTCATTTGTGCAGTGTACATCTGTTTGTGTAGAAGTAAACCTCTTAAATGTAAATAGTTGAGACAAACAGTTATTGAATGCCAGTTCTCTACAGATGCCTTATGAGGTGCTACAAAGATGTGTGAGAATTCTGCCTTCCTTCTTTTCTTGACTCCTTCCATTCCTCCTCTCCCACCTTTCTCCCTTTCCTCCTTCCCTCCCTCCCTTCTTTCCTCTTTTCTTTAACTTTCTTTCCTATGCTTTTCTGTCCTGTTCAGTGCCGGGCCCATCCCCTTACTAGGATGTCTTCTGAAGAGATACCTTTTCCATTTTATAGCGGAGTGCCTCAAATGAGCTGCTGGATGACATTGAGTAATTTTATTACTGGGAGCTTAGCATTTTCTTAATATACGACTGACCCAATTATGCAATTACTGTCAAAAAGAAGTAAGATTGATAGTTCTGAAACTAAAGTCATCATTTTTGGCAAGCATTCCATAACATTTAATTGACTTACAGTTAACAACCCAGTAGAGGAAGTTGGCTAATTAGGGGTACATTTGCCCACTGTTTTCCTTGGAGGGGGCACCCAGAAATTATGTGATTTAAAATCAGACTTCTACAGATGTTTAATTGAGCTGTCTTTATGAGTGAGGCAAGTGTGTGGCACCATCTGCTTTGGAAGATGTCCACACTAAAATGACTGTGTCTGAGTGTCTAAGTTCTATAGAGCCTTGCTTGAGTGGCTTTGAGCACACAGGCCCAGATCGGTCTCTAGAGTGAGGTCTTTGACCTGGGCTCACCTGTGTAGAGATTAAGGGGCCATCTTTCCTGTTCATTGCCTTCATGTTTGTAATGGGATCACGCTCATGTTGGCAGACAGGTAACTTCAGACTGCTGTCCACAGTTGACGGCAGTGAGCACAAGAGCTCCTGTTCCTGGAGGTTGATGCAGCCCTCAGTGGTCACTGTGAGTGCCCACATGAGCCCTAGGATGATAAGAGGAGCACTGGAAAGGCAGTCGTAGCCAGGAGCCTTGGGAAGCAGAGTTCAAATGTTGGTTAAGTTTATTGACTTCTAATGTGATGATTTCCAGGACAGGCACAACATTTCCCAAGTGTACGGATCACGGAGCACTTTCCACAGTGGACTGTGATTCCCAGTGTGTTTTGGAGGAACTATTTTATTTTATGTATTTGGTACAAGGTCTCACTGCACAGCTTAGACTCATAGTGATCCTCCTGTTGCAACCTCCCCAGCACTGGGATTACAGGCATGCACCACTGCACACAGTCTTGCTGGCCAGCTCAGCATGCCCGTGGTGGGGCCAGTACCATATGCTGTACCGGGGATCCAACCCCAGTCCCTGCGCTTGCCAGGCAGGTGCTTAGATTGCTGAGCTATCTCCTTGGCCCATTGGAGAAACTCTTTTATACTAGTAATTGTTAAACTTCTTGGTCTCAATATAACTTTATACTCAAAAATTTCCAGAAACTCCACAGTGATTCTCTTTATATAGGCTGTTATATTAATGGATATTTACTGTACTAAAATTTTAAACAAAACTAAAAACATTGCATCTTTTAAGAATATTAATAAACCATATAAATTAATAGGACATATTTTTATATGAAAAACTTGTCAAGACAAAAGATAATTTGCAGACCTCTTTAATGCTGAGTTTACAGAAGACAGCTGAATTCTCACATCTGCTCTGCGTCAGCTCTGCAGCAGTGCCTCTTCATGGCTTCTGGGAAACAAGTCTACGCACTCGTGAAAGGCCAGAGTGGTATTATAAAGATAGTTTTGACCACACAGACCCCAGAAAATGTTCCAAGACTGCTAGAGATTGCTGGATCATACTTTTGTCCAGTTTCAAGCTCTTTTGGATTTAGCCCGGCCCTTTGAGAATTGCAGATTATGTGGCTGGATTACACTAACTCCCTCAAAGAGTTACTTTCAGTGAACCATGCTGTAGCGTGTTCCTGTTGAAGGAAGTTACAGTAGGAGAGCAGAAGCTGACAACATTTCTTACTGTTACTGAAAAAAGTTTGCATCCTTCATTTTCAATGCCAAATGGTGTCTTCTTCAGGGAGACTTGGCTTGACAATTTCGAAATTCCAGAAATAGCAATAGTTGATACTATTGTCCTGTCAGCATTGAAGTGTGTATTAGCTGACCAAATGCTCAAACGTTGTGTGGTCTGGCTTTTTAAAAAGTGCCGATGGCCTTGTGGAACGTGTGGGGGCCTTTGGGTTCATCTAGTTCTTTTCTCATCCTTATTTTCCTTCCTATTTTCTCAGTTTTTCCTCTAAAGGGATTTAATGGTCCCTTGTTTTTAGATGAAGCAGAGCATAACACCTACTGAAGTTATGGGGGGAGATGAATTCAATTCACAAACAAAATCAAAATAAGATGGAATAGTAATAGAACCTTTAAAGAAGTAGGGTATCTGCTGACCCTGGACAGATGCAAACCCCTGTGCTCCTCCACTGTGGGTCTTAGCTGTTCTGGACTTGGCTTACCTTCCCACCTGATGCTCTTCCTCCTGCTGGGTGGAAGGACACCTGAGGGGTGAATTGCTATGGGAAGGGAGTTGTGCCCGCCCCAAAATGACAAGCTGTGGAGCTCTCCTTCACTGTAGGAGACTTGAGGAAATCTAAGCAGGAAGTTCCCTGAAAACTTGAATACAAAGTCAGAAGGTTCTCCCTGGAGCAGCTGTAATCGTAAGTGGCCAGACTAACTTAGGCTTGTCCGCAGTGAGGTCCCTACGAAACCAAAAACATTTAGAAACTTTCTAATCTGATAAAAACCAGGGCTTGTATTTAGTGGTCTATGAAACACTGGTATTAAGGGACTGGGCTTCTTCCTAAGAGGTGGGCCGAGAAGCACCGGACCTCACGGCAGCCACTCCGGACTCAGAAGGCTGGTATGTGCAGCACACTGGAAGCATTCCTTGTCCTGGGAATGCTGGGTTTGGAAGCATCAAATGGGTTCAGAAGCATCAGCAGATGCCCTGGGCAGAGCTCTGTGGACCAGACAGCACACTCCAGGATTTGGCCCACACCTGCCAAAGGCAGTGAGCCCTCCTGCAGCTGCTGCTAGCCTTTGGCACCATTGTCTGCAGCTCATTAGGATCCCCTGTGCAGGGGGAAGGCAGATGGAGTGCCTGGATAGGCTGCTGGGCACATGTGCTGACTCGGCCTCAGGGGCCTTTGCCTTCGCCTCTTCTGCTCTGTCCCTGGAGGAAGGGATCTTGGCTAGAAGCTCAGCCTTTTCCTCTTAGACTCAGCTACCAGGCCTCCCCTATTAGGGAGAAATGAGCACTTAACCTCCCTCTAGCAGACTTGGGGACCTGTATGCGAAGAAACACTCAGACTGCTTCAAAGCTCAGGGAGATTTAAAGACACCTGAAGACATGGCCTCGCTGTCAAACAGAAGCACACAGTGGGTATAGCACACTTAGCACAGGTAAACATGTATGCACTGGTTATGGCCCTATACAAGAATGTAAATATGTGATAACGACCTGTATAAGAATTGGACAGTGAAGATGCAGGCAGCTCTTGTGCTCTGTTCTACCTACTGTTGTTGCTGATGTCTTGCACAAGTGTGTTCTTTAAACCTGGGGTGTCTCACCCACAAAGTTCTCCCTTGGGCCCCTGACTGGGCTGACAACAGTCATAGCAGGATGTCAAGGTGGGTGGTCCTGTAGAGGGTGTGGAAACCACGTGAAAGTGAGAGAGCTTCAGGGAATGGCTGATAAGCAACCTCCAGCTTTGCTGTGGCTACCTGTAACCATCTTAGAAGGCCCTGGAGGACTGGGAAACAGTCTGGACTCTAGGGATGTTTTAGAAACCTTAGAAGCAATTGACAGAAAAATTCCTCCCTGTTAGCATGAAACAATGGGGCAGGCAGCTTGGCTGTTTTTCACTCTCTTCTGCCTAGTAAATCAAGAGGCAGCTGGCTTTGTCCAGCAAGTAGGCCAGCAGCAGCAGATAGTTGAGGACCTTGAGCAGCAGCTGGCTGCTGCAGAGCTCATGTTTTGAGGAGTGGGAAGCACTGCCTCCAGGAATGTCTCCGTGAGTGTAAGTCCTTATGTCTGAGAAGAACTTCCAGGAAAATCCTTTTGTTTTGCATGCTAGGCAGGTATCCATCAAAAAAGTGGAAATCAAGGAACCCTGAGCCTAGGGAGGAATATCAGAAGGGCCACCTACCTCTACCTGGCATGACATACACAACCTGTATGGCCATGGAACTACAGGAGCTGGCAAAACAAAGCCAACGGCGCATCCTCTAGCTGTGGGATGATGGAGCTGATAAGATACAGTTAAGCCTACAGGAGACGTCTCAAATATCCAGTGCCCCTTCTGTGAGATGTGCTCTGTAGGATGTGTAGTGGATGGCCCCAGAAGCAGTTAATCAGCCTGTGATAAATCGGTTGATGGCGGTGGCTCCCCTGAGAATCTGCTGGAGCACGTCGCTATCTAGATTGATAACTGTAGCACCATAACTTAAATGAGGAACTGTTGATGTCATGCATCAAGGACATGGTCCTGGTCAGTGGGGAAGCTGGCACTTTGGGCAGTGGCAGTCCTTTTGGCCCCCTTTACAGATCATTCAATCCCTGATGCTGGGGGATGCCTTGGCCAGGTTGGTGGATGTGGAAATGAAGCTCCAAGGTAAAGCAAGATCTGTAAAAAACTGCCAGCAAAGCACAAAGACAAGAGGACTCAGACAAGTGGGGCTGCAGCCCCAGTGACAGGCTCTGCAGGTTGGTTAATGGCAGATCTGGCTGCTGGCCTCAGATAAGTTAAACAAGCAACCTGTAGATGTGTTGCTGATTGTCTGGAGGCAGTCACGCCCTGAGCAGCAAGACAGGCTGATGGGCCAAGGCCAGGAGGCCGAAGCAGCCCTGGAGAAACAGGAAGAAGGGAGGCGGGACAAGGCACCCAGGTCTCCAGAGTCCTGGGAGACTGGAGGCCACGTGTGGTATTGGCTAGTTTACTGGTTCCCCCAAAATGTGCAACATGTACTAGTATAGTTCGTGGATACTGGAGCCTAATCAGTGCTAATCTATGGCAACCCAGACTGTTCACAGGATCTAGTACATATGTGAAAGGAAAGACGGGTTACTTTGACTATTAGGTGCCTGTCCCCATGCCATATGATGTTTAGGTTTCCCTGGTTGCTGAAAACACGTGGGTGGGTGGACATACTGACTGGTACTCAGCCAGACACCATGCAGAGGAATTCTGGTTGTGGATTTGCTTGGTAAAAACCATAGAAGGCATCCGCACTGCACACCTCTGGCTCCTGCACAGCAAGTGAGTTGAGTGCGTGAAACAGCACTGGCTGCCTGGAGATCACAAAGCAATGGCACAGGCTGTCTTGAAACTGGAAAAAATGGGATACACCTTGCACGGCTCTTGGAGAAGCTATACATATCTCTGTGAATGACTATAAAGCCTCACCCTGATGCTGGCAGTCAGGGCGAATTTGCCTTCATTTGGGAGGGCAAGCAGTGGCCTTCTAGATGTGACACAAGGCTATGTGACTAGCCCAACTTTATGTCATCACCTGGTGGGCCAGGAACTGGCCGCCTGGACCAAACCACACTCTATGTCGCTGTTTAGTATTGATGATACTATGCCAACTAATTGCCTTGCAGATTTGGAAGCCACTGTACAGTCTGAAGGAACCTTTGCTCACAAGGGGACAGGTTGTGCATGAAGACAAGGTTCAGGGAACTGGGTTGTCTGTCAGATTCTAGGGTGTTAGATGGTTAAGTAAGAGCAGACCCACAACAGCACACCAGTTAAGGTGTAGGAAGGCTTGCTAGGTTTTCGGTAGATATGCCACACGTAATTGCCCTGCTGTGCCCTCTATCCAAGCTGACTAAAAGGGGCACGATAGGGGGCTGGGCAGAGATCCAGTGGAAGCTGCTTGCTGAACTAACGCAGTAGATGCTGCTTTTTAGGACTCAAAAGAGTGCTGATGCATAGGTCCAAGCCCTGCGAGTCATCGACCCTAACCTGCCATTTATCTTAACTGTTAGTGTGGATGATGATGGGCTTGGCCTAAGGCTATGGCAGAAATGGGAAGCAGAAGTGCCCTGTTGGGTTTTGGTAACCATTGTGGAAGGAAGCTGAGAGCCAGTATTCCCTGACTGCAAATCGACATTGCTGTATATTGCTCTGTATGCTTGTGAGGAATCATGGGACAGATAGAGGGCTAGGTATAGACATGGACAGCCCATGCTAGTAGTAGGGTGGTACAGGACCCTGCTTTGGGGGATGTACCTCCAGTAGTGGACCTCTTTCTTGGCTAGCTCGTTGGCAGCTGAACTGGCATTGTTTTGGGACCTGTGATGTACAGGGCCCAGAAACCCATGTGGAAGGCTTGACTGAAGGACATGACCCTTAATCCCTATGCAGAAGGGAAACGATTTAGTTGTGACCCAGCCCCCACACTGGACGGCAGCTGCTGTCCAGCCCAGTATAGAATTATTGTGGTTTGAAACTGGAACAGGTGGGTCAAGCCAATGGGCAGAGTTGCAAACAGTGTGATTGATTATGATATATGATAAAGGCCCCCTACATGTGTTCATGGACAGCTGGGCCATCCTGAGGGAGCTGACACTCAGGTTGTCGAGCTTGGCCAGTTCTGGAGTGACAGATACAGCATCATCACTTGTGGGCTGCCAACATATGGCAAGATATATGGGAGTGTGGACAAAAAGCTGACTGTGTAGGGTATCACAGGCCAGAGCATAAGCCCCTCTTCTCACCAGGAAATGACTTAACAGATGCCTTGACCAGGCACTGCAATGGTTGACCGCAAGGGATAGCATCTGACCAATAATACTGACTTCTGTGTATTGGATGCCACGAAGAACAGCATTGTACTGGGACAAGGACCGTCATCAGCATAGCCATCTAGTTTGAATCCTTCGTTCACCATACGGCCCAGGCCTTGAATGTTACACATCATTTGATGCTGCTTATGGATAAAACTTCTCAAATGAGAAAGTGGTTATGCAAACCATATGGTTCTTGATTTGCTAACTACAGTGCAAGTAGGGTACTTATGCCCTGTGACATACAAAATGTCATCCCCAACCTTTGAGGGGGTAGGATGTGAGGAACCATTCAGACTGCCTCAAAGCTCAGGGGCATCTGAGGACACCTGTGGACGTGACCCTGCTGTCTGAGGCAAGCACACAGTGGGCTACAGTTCTGTAACCATGGCTGGGCACAGGTGAATACATGCGCTGGTTATGCATGATCTAGGGGTGTAAGCATGTGATAACCTGTGTAAGAGTTCTGTAATCAAGATGTGGGCAGCTCTCCTGCCCTTGCATCTGGCTCTGCTCCATGCTGCCTGCTGTTGCTGACAGTCTTGCACACGTGTGTTCTTTAACTTGGGGCTTCACCCACAAAAATCTCCCTTGGCTCCCCCAGTGAGCCAATACTTGATATAGAGCCCCCAAAGTGGCCTCTTCTACGGTGGGCCTGTTACCACATATAACTGAAATAAAATTAAAAATAAGAAAGCGTTGCCCAGGCTTTCTTAGTTGCAAGTGATAGAAAATCAAGCTCAAAATACAAAATGAACACTCGGGATCACAATCAATTTTATTGTTACAGTCATTTATGAATGTAAGAAATAGCCATATCAATAGTCTTTAAATGTTCACTTTTTAAACTTTATCTTCTGGAATTCTTCCATGAATCAATAATTGAAAGCACATTTTTTTAAAAAAAAGTTTTATCTACAGAGATGTTCACAGGATTTGAACAAAACTTTTGAATGTTTTGATGGCTTATGAGAGTCATTTTGAGTTGCTTAAATTCCATTTTTTTTCAAAAAATGTTTAATGAGCATTTATTCCTTATAATGAAGTACACAGGTGACACCTGTTCTTGTGTATATTTATGTGCGCACAGGTGTGTTGTATGATGTTAAGGATCTCGAAACTTTGCCGACTACCAGTTAGTGGCCATTACCTCATCCACTTATTGAACAGTTCTTGTGTACCTGGAAAACAAGACAAAGCAGTAAGGTTAAGTAAGCTAGGGACCTCACGAAAGAATCATGCTGGCTGTGCTGGGCATGGCAGTGACAGTGTTCTTGTCCTGGTGGCCACCTGCAGCTCTTGTACCCAGCATCTTATCCTGTCCCATGCTAACATCCCTGTCCACGCCACCCTCACTTTTGCTCATCCGTTGTCTCCTATTCCGACGCTGCTGCAGCGGGAACTGACTTCATCCCACACTGTAAGAGTAGGACCACCCTGGTTCTGGCCCCAGGGATTGGATCCAGCATAGGCAGACACTCAGTTTGCCTTTTGACTTGTGTGCTCAGCTTACAGGAGGGTCTCCCTAGATGGGGTGTTATTGGCAGCCTTCTTGACACCTTGAGGACAGAGGCAATCTGAGGCTGGTATAGTTTGTGTCCAGATGTCCTTTGCAGAGCTGCACACAGTCATGGGTATGGGCTTCTGGAGTTTGTGACTGATTGGTGGCCCAGTGCTGGGATTATGGGTTGAGTGCTGCACCCGCCCCGGGGCGTGTAGCCTGCAGATGACAGAAGGCGTGGAAAGGGTCTTGTTCCTCCTCCTCCCTTTCTGCTCTTGCTGCTTGCTGTCTTCTGCTACCGTGTGCCGTTGTCCTCTGCCGTGTGCCTCTCTGCCTCAGGGCCAGCTGAGTATGGACTGAGACCTCCTCAAACTGAGCTAAATAGACCTTTCCTGCCTTCATTTTGGGCATTGGGTATTTTATCTCAGCAACAAGAAAGAAGTAACCAAGACAGAGACTAACATGGAAGTAAAAGGCATCCACAGGAGATAAATATCTTTCAGACCTCCTGACTTTGTGTCTGAAGCAAAGATATCTCTGTATTTATTAATACAGAGATAGCTGTATTAAAAATCCCCTTTTTGTGTCAGTTTAGGTTGAGTTCTTGTCACTTGCAATGAATTTGGTCTTGGTATGGCATATCAATTTTACATCTTACTTTAAGCATTTTTCTGAAATGTATTCCACACATCATTTCCATTTTAAATAAAAGATGTTAGACATGATTTATCCTCTTTCTTATCCTGCAGGCTTAGTGTTACTGTACAGTTGTGCTTGAGGAGCTGATAGCAGGGGTCAGTTACCTGTCCCTTCAGCCGGGAGACATGGAGCGCCCCTGAGGTTTCTGGCTTTTCTGGTTTTCTGATCTCTGTCCTGCCTCAGCTGTAGGTAGCAGGCTGCAACCTCCTCTGCGATCTCCCGCTTCTGGTCTGCGGTGAAACTAGGAAGCAGTTAGCCCAGAGGCTGGAATCTGGCATTAAATGAAAGCGAATGCCTTTAATGTGGGTTGAGAGGCTGCGGTGTGGATGAGATGCAGCGGCTTTGTGACTTGTGGGCTGCCCCAAGGTTTCCTGGTATTTGCTTTCTGTTTCTGTGCTGTTCTGGATGGATGAGGTTTCCTGGTGTTTCTGTTGGTTGTTTTTTTCTTTTTCTTCGTTTAACAAGATTTTCACATTAAAGGATTATGCATTGAGAGCAAGAGAGCGAGAGTTGAAATGTCTCATAATTTAGCAAAGTTACTTAGTCTTCTTCAGAGAAGGAGCAATAACCCACAGCAGTAGTCTGAACCTCAGGCTGACCTTCACCTTATTTTTCTTCTTTTCTAAAATAGCTCTTTATTTTTCCCCCCTTCTCTAATAACACACAAGGACGGGAGTGGGGAGCTTGCCTGTAGTTTACTTAAGGCAGATGTGGAATCAATTTGGGCAAATGTGAATTGCCTGCTTCTGCACTTTCCTGCTAAGAAAATGTGCCCCGGAATACAGCGAAGCCATTAAGCCTCACAAAAGCTGTGCTGCAATCCTGGGTAAACAGGGGTAAGGGGCACACAGCTTGCTGCTGTGCTGCACTAAGTGAAAACTGGAAGGGGCACACGCCCTCGGAGAAGCTCAAATGGAGACAACTGTGTTTAGAAAAAAACAGTATCTGTTCTGAAATGACTAGGAAGATGGCAGCCATGAGTGATTTATCTCGTGAAGTAAGCAAAATCTGCTCTCTAAGATGGCTGTTTAAAAATTGTTTGGGTTCCTCTCACTCAATGTAGACTCAGGACATAGGAAATAAAGTAGCCAAGCACAAAACCATTAGTGGGTTTTCAATGTCAGGAGAGCATCACTGGGTTTGGGATAGCCCCTGCATTTAGATGTACAGTTCTGGGGAGCAAACAAGACTTGGAGGGGACCGATAATCCCAGAAGGGTTGGTACAGGAAATGCAGAGCACCTGACTTGTTAGAGGCCAAACGTTCCAGGTTGGTGGTCATAATAGCATCGAGGAATGGGGACAGGAGCCAAAGAAGAGGCTAGGAGAGTCTTATTGAAAATAAGGGGAAGACTGGGCCCTGCATTTCCAGGAGGGGTCCCAAATGGGTGGTCACCAAGGTCCTTTGTCAGGGGTGGTCTGTACAGCAAAGTCACAATGTGGGTACAGCTACCACTAACCTATAGGATCACAAGTATAGCTACTCAGCTAGTAGTGATCCAATAGGGAAACAAGTCACTTCGCAAGGGTAAATGGGGTGGGGAGAGACACTTTTGGGAAGGGATGGGTCTCAATGCTCTGGCCAGCCATGTAGGCATCTGACTCCTAGCTGAACTTACTGCTCCAGGTTCACTGGAAGCTCAAGTTGCTGTTTACCCTTGAGGGAGTTTGCAGCCCTGGCCATTGGCCTCCAGTTTGAGGCCTGGCCTTCTTCAGTTGCACAATGCTGATGCCTTTAATTTTTAATGCTGACTACCTTGAACGCCCAGTCCCTCTCTGTGTATGATTTCTGTCTAACCTATCTGTCTATAATAGAATCACTCCTCTTTATCCTCTGGCCAGATGTGTGACCCTGTGCCCAGTCTTGGCTTCCCTTTACCCTGCACCAGTGCAGGGGTTTCCAGTGAGGATATGAGTAACTGCTCTGAGTGCCAGGGCTTTGGGGCAGCCACTCCCCAGGGCCCTGACCTTCTGCATGTTTCTGGTAAAGCAAAGGGTAGACAAATGAAAGCAGCTCTCCCTATAGCTTCTAGAATGCCTGGTACAATTCAAAAGTGCATAGATATTCTGGGATGAGCTGTGTCTCCTCAAAGTTGCTATGTTGAAGGCCTTGCCTTGAGTACTTAAATTATGTGGTGACAGGTTCTTCTTAAAGTACTAGGGTAGGTCCTTGTTATAGTTTGTGTATAGGTGTCCCCCCAAAGCCTCATGCAGTCTTGAGGCAGCTTCTGGA
>NDGM010776896.1:0-10758 GCA_002564305.1 Octomys mimax
AACAACTTAAACATGATTCAATTTCATGAAAATATTTTCTGCAATTGTAACTTTGAATTCTTCATTTTTTATTTCATTGTCCTTGAGCAACACATGCTTTAGTTGTTTATAACTATTTTGGGGACTAAACTGCAGCTTGATCATTCTGTGCACTTCTGGTTGCAGTCTCACCACTTGCACTTCGCTAGGTGGATAAGCCACGCTCGTGTGTGCTTGCTCCCCTCGGCTTTAGTATTTGGCATTCAGAGGGTTGATTTGTCTTTCTCATTATTAAGAAAGCATAACGTGAGTGACAGGGAGCTGGACCAGTAAGGTCTCTTAGAGCCCTCTAATTCCATAATGTCCTTGATCTGATGAAGCGGCTCAGTAAATCTCTTCACAATTTCCATGACCAAGCCATCTGCCTGCATTAAAATAAATCAAATCTGCTTACTCCTTCAGTGTCTAACAAATATTCTATAAACTGATGATGATGAAGTCCATGAACACAAAAATAATTTGCAGTCTTCAGCACTTCCTCTTGAATTCCCCCCCTCGGATCTCGACAGTGGAAGTTGGCATGGCAGCTTTGTCCTCGCCTGGAGTGCAGAATGCTCTTTCCCAGGCCTTTGAGTTTTCCCAGCTGTGGCAAGTGAAGCATCTAGCTTCCCATGTTTAAATTCTTTAAACCTTTACTCATCCTACGTCATGTATGTTCATTGGAAAACATATGCATATATTTATTTCATTTTACTTACATGCTTTGAGTGTGTGTACATGCTAGCATGAGTGTGTATGTATAAATCACAGGCAGACTGAGTTTATATCTAGCCCTGCTGACTTTGCCCAGACATGGGAACTGCATCATGTGTGGCAGTGTCATCCATTGCTTGATCCCATGGTCTGTTTAGTGGCAAAAACTGTTCTTTTTTAACATTATATATATATATATATATTTATATATATATATTTGAAAACCACCATATCCCCAAAGCTTTCTTTTTAAAATTTATTTAATACAGTGTCTCCCTATGCATTTCAGACTTGTAGTGATTCTCCTGTCTCAGCCTTCCCAGCCCTGGGATTACAAGTGTGCACCATGACACCCTGGTTTTGGGGTAGATATCGTGGCATGCCTGGGTTTCCTGGGCCAGCGTGGTATGCAGTACTGGTGACTAAACTTGGGCCCTTGAGCTTGCCAGGCAGCCTCTTAGACTGATGAGGTGTCTTCCCCAGCCCTCCAAAAGCTTTCTTCACAGTGATCTTACAAAATCAAATAACCTTATATAAGCTTCCACAAAACTAGGTATAGAAGGGCATTTCCTCACACTGATAGGAGGGATCTGTGAAAGCTGTGTAGCTGGCAGTTAGTGGATGTTGTATTAACAGTGGAAGACTGAGCGTTTATACCTGGGCTGAGGAATGAGGCAAGGACAATGGGTCTCACGACCTCTACATAGCACAGTGCTGCAGAGTCCAGCAATGTGAAGTCTTCTACCTGCTGTTTATTCTTGCGCTTGAAGGATTTCCTTTTGCATTTCTTATACTATGTATCTGTTTGTAATTTCTTTCTTCTTTGGTATATCTGAAAACTTCTTTATTTTGCCTTCTCTTTGGAAATTTTTATGCTTGTTGTTTTGACACAGGATCTTGCTCTGTAGTCCAGGCTGGCCTTGAACTTCAGTGAATGCGATCCTATGCCTCATTCTCTCAAGTGCTTGGATTACAGGCATGCACCACCACAATTATAGGAAAAGTTTTTGATTTTGTGGAGAATTCTAGGTTGATTTTTTTCCTTTAAAGCATTAAAATATTTTTCCCAATGACGTGTAACTTTTGTCTTTCCAACAAGCGGGATGCTTTGTCCTTTCTTTTCATTCTCTGTATATGTAGGTATTTCTTTTCTGGCTACTCTTAAGATTTTCTATTTTAAGATTTTTCTATAATCTGGTTATGATGTGCTTTGCCTAGTTTTGGGTTTCTTATACTTCTGAACTTCTTGTATCTTTGACAATTATATTTTTCATTTAGCTTGAAAACTATTGGCTATTATTTTTTTAAACATCTACCCCTTTTTCATGTGGGAGGACTTCAAGTATACACCAACTGTCCTTATGAAGTTTTTACAATCTTTTTATCTTTCAATGTTTTAGCTTTGATAGTTCCTTCTGTCTTCAAAGACTGGGCGTGGTGGCGCACACTTGTAATCCCAGCTCTTGCGAGGCTGAAAACAGGCAGATCACTATGAGTCTGATCTGTGGAGTGAGACTGTGTAGGCCCTGTATTCCCTGTACTAAAGGCATAAAAAAATGACTTTTGTCTTCAAGTTTTCTCATCTTTTCTTTGGAAATAGTTAATCTGTCCAACTTCTCCTCTCTGTATTAGTCATCTAAGACATTGTAGTTTTTATTTGATGAAGTTTGTGTTGAGTCTTCATCTTTTCTGTATGCTTACTTCTCTTCTAACCATTAGGAATGCAATTAATATAAGTATTTTTAGGTCTTTGTTTACCAATTCCATCATCTTTGTCTGTAATGTAACAATGAATGTGAACACCCAGGGGAGGCCTTAGTCCCGGGTTCCTGGGAGGGAGACCAAAACTTCAGAATTTTCTAGGTTAACAGGAATGGTTTTGTTATTTGTAAACCCCGTGGATCAAGCCTGAGCTTATGCTAAGGATATGAGATTTCTCAGAAAGGGTCTGTTACCAGAAAGTCTTAAGTCCTGCTGGCTGACTCTGCAGAAAAGATATCTGCATGTTTTCTAACACATGTATATGTACCAGTTCAAGGATATTTCTACCTGTGAACAGACATATCTTACTGATGTCTGCGACTCAAGTCTGTTTTCCAGGAAACTACTGAATTCACACTATATGCACCATTGTGGGTATAAAGATCTTTCTGCCTCATCCCTCACTTATCTGTAAACTCCCATTGCAACACTAAGAGAATAAATCTGTATCTTGCCATCTGCCATTGATGCACTTAATTATTTAATTACAGTATGTATTTTATTCTAAATTGTGAACCCATGCCCTGGTAAATAACTTTATTAGCTGCAGTATGTGCTTATGCACAGAACCTTTGCCTTTTGGAATGTGTCCATTCCAAAGTTACTCATGTCAGCACTTTCCTTCTATGTCCTTGAATGAAATTATTTTCTGTGATGTAATACGATTAGGCCCTTCCATCACATTCTGAATTCATCCCTGGATGCTTGACCTCCTAAATGGTTTTCTGTGACTTAAATATATTAAAGTTCATTATGGGTTTTGGCAAATGCATAGTGTCATCTATTCACAATTACAGCATCATACTGAATAATTTTATTGTCTTCGAAATCCTCTGTGCTTTGCTTTTCAGTTTTTCTTTTTTCCAAACCTCTAACCACCAAGATATTCTCTCTATAACTTTGTGTGTAGAAAATGCATTTAAAATTCTTTGTTTTGTATACCTTGACATCTTATGCTTTTTTAATCACAGAGTAGTATTCCATTGTATAGATGTGCCACGTTTAGTTTGTCTATTCATCTGTTGAAAACATCTTGATCCAGTCTCATTGTTAGTCATCTTAAGTATACAGTTAAATGACATTAAGAATATTCAGCGTTGTACAACTAGCACCATTGTCTTTCCAAAAACTCATTCATTTCTCCCAACAGAAATTCTGTCACCATTAGTCGCTCTCAGTTGATGTGTTCCTTTAGTTCTTAGCAACCTCTAATCTACTTAATTCATGTGTATGAATTTTACCGATTCTAGGTGCCTCATTGAGGTGGAATGGTATTTGGCTTATATCACTTAGCATAATGTTTTCAAGATGTTGCTTATTTGTGTTGGTAAAATCTTTTTCTTTGTCTTCTTCACTGTCTTAGTTTGGAGGCTAAAAGAATAGACATTCTTCATTTTGATTGGTTCAGTTCTTTTCATTCTTACTGTTTGGTGTGCTTTGGCTTGGAAATTCTTTTTTTATTGCCTGTTTTCCTGTCATCAGGATAATCTCTGTTATCTCCTAGTAGTTACATCATCATCAGTTTTATATTTTGGTTTACAGTCAGTCTGGAGTTGATTTTTTCACATGTGTACAGAGTGGAAGTTCAGGCACTGAAACTTACTTTTTGGTGGTTTACTTGTTTATTTTATGTGTAGTCTTTTTTATTAGACAAGTATTTTTTTGTTGGACAAGTTCTTTGATTTGTCCTTATGCTTAGTTTTATCTTCAGGCTCTAATGCAGTGCCTTGCACATGGTGAATAGTCAATACATTCTTACAAATGGCTATCATTCCCCGATGACTTACATCCCAAGAGACACAGAGGCTCGGGCAGAATGCTGTGAAGTCTGACTTTACTCTTATATAATAATCTCTATTCATTTCCTCTTCACAGCATCATTTTCTTCCCTCTCTCTTTCTTATTACCTCCTTCTCCCTTTTTGCCACTGTCATCTTATCACTCCTCCATTTGAATAGTCTTCATCATTTGGAGCTGATATTAAGCTTTTGATCTTATATTAATTTTTCCATTAGAAAGTTATTTCTTTGAAAGTAATAATTTTAGTAGTAATAGCCCCTTGCATTATAATGTACCACTATGTACATGCCTACATTTGTTTTGTATAAGGGAGTTTTTGTTTTTCCCTCCCCTTCCCTCCCCTCCCCTCCCCTCCCCTCCCATCCCTTCCCATCCTGCCCTCCTTTCTTTATTTGGGCATCAAACGTAGGGCCTGTGTATGCTAGAAAAGTGTTCTCCCATTGGGCTACATCTCCAGCTGCTTGTTACAAGGTGCTTTAGTATGTAGACCAAAGATCATTTTCAGGGAATTCACAGAAAATTTAGGCCAAATTTAGTGTTGTTGACTTCTGCCTCACAAGAGGGCCTAATCGACATTTTAGAATATATTCTTCCATTTTCCAATACACTGAATTCATTCTATATGCACCATTGTGGGTATAAAAAGATAGAATGGCACCTAGTTTTAAGGAACTTAATATATGTATAATGTTAGTTGAAATTGCATATATCTATAGTTACAATTTGAGGAAGTATATGTATTGAAAAAGGGAATAATTGTAGAATACTTTTCAGGATTATGTGAGAAACTAGGAGTGCAGCTATATGGTTGTTAAAAAATGTCAAGCAGAGGAAAGATAATGCCAAATATTCCACAACCTTGTGTACTGCCTGACCTTTATTTAAGCCTATGGATGAGATGCAACACTTTTACTTCTTACATCTTTAGCAGTTAGAACGAGGGTTAAATGATGGAAAAGGAGCAGGTTCCATTCAGTCTTGAAGTTTAGTCACTTCTGTGCTTTTGTCTGAGATGAATGGGATTCATCTCACTGTGGTATAATGTGCTATGGTAATGGTATGAGTGAATGTTTCTCCTGCTCAGTTCTCCTTTTTGTTCTCATGCCATTGATTCCCCTAGTGGCCTGGTTTTCATTTTCTGCATGCAGTGCATCTGGCCCCTTTCAGGATGTACAGGGGGTGGTGGTCTGGGGGGTGGCTGTCTGGGAGGTGGCAGGGAGTATATGGTGCCTCAGGAGCCATCTGAAGTGTGCGAGAGACCTAGTAGTGTCTATGTATCTTGGTGAAGAGCCTGATAAAGGATTGAGGTTAGAAAGAATTCTTGTGCAGGCATTTCAAGATCATTGTCTTCCTCTGTCATTGTTGTTATAACAGAATGCCATGGACTGCTTTATGAACAGTGAAAATCTGTTTCCCATAGTTTTGGAGGCTAAGAAATCTAAGATGAAGGCACTGGCAACTTCTGTGTCTAATAGGTGTACTTTTCTGTTCATAGTCATGTGTTTGTCCATTCTTATGTGACAGAAGCAGCAGTGGAGCTGTCTGGGGTTGCTCGTACCAGCACTAAGCACCTTCACTAGCACTCCGCTCTATGACCCAGTTGCCTTCCAGAGGATCCCCCTCCACATAGCATGGTGTTGAAGGTTATGTTCCAAGGCATACATTTTGAGGGCGGACACAGACATTTACTCTCCAGCAATCAGAAATGAATGGCCAGGTCACAGTCTGAAGGTAGGGACAGCACCTGTTCACTACTGTTCCAGTCCACCACCACCACCACCAGCAGAAAGAACTGCCGCAGAATACTGGTTCCCTGTTTGAAACTGCTTCTCATCTTATCTGCTTTGAATGTGGGAGAGATGATACAGTAAGAAATTGTCTGAAAGGAAAGCAGGGCACAGAAAAGAAATCTGAATGGCTGAATATGTAAGGCAAGCAAAGAAACATTGACAGATTCTAGTATTTGAAGAGGATGTTCAAGGTATTGAAATAGCCAGGGATGACTAGATTATACTGAGTTTTTGGTTCCTTCTGACTCCTGCTGTCCACCCAGTATGGGGGTGGATTGGTGAGGAGGGGGTTCGTGAGAAGTGGTAAGAAGATCACATCAGTTTGGGAGGAAATAGACTCTGCTTCTTTGAATATGCTCATTTATTGGCAAAGGAATGTAAATTTACACATTGCAGTTCTCTTGATACAATCTGATTTAGATGCCTGGCCAATCTCACAGAATCTACAGCCCTCATCTGGCCAGATGCACCAGTCTTGAGCTCTGGCCTACTTTTTAACTAAAACTGATATACCAACATGGCAGCAAATGTGTAAGCAATTGCAAGTACCATACTACAGTGCTTTATTGAATCTCAATAAATGATCTTTTCTTTCAAGAAAAGCCTCTTTATTTGCTTGATCACTTGGAGTGTTTTTTTTTTAAATACTTGGATTTGGCAGGCTTTTTCTGATGCTGCGGTGCTCACAGTGTTCTGAATGTGGTTAAACAGCTTGGAACACTGGAGTTGAATAGGCTCTGTGCACATGTGCCAAGGGTGGCTAGCCAAGCCATCCTGCAACCTGTGCCAGCTCTGATGGGCCTTGGTTATGTGGCTGCCACCACCTCTGCATGCTTCCCGAAGTTGGACATATTTCTTCTGCTTTTTAATGTCACTGATGTTCTAGCCTGGATGTGAAGTTTTTGGGTGCTTACTATGTGCCATGCATTGCCTGGGCATTTTGTGTGTATTTCCTCACTAATCTTCAAAATAAGCTAAGTCTTAGTCTTATTTCCAAGTGAGGAAATTGATGATGCACTTATAGAGTAGAATGAATTTTAGTACCCAGAATCAAGTGCCTGGGAAAATAAGAGAAACATAGAAGATGCCAATACTGTGTCATGTTCAGGCATTAGTGAGAGGGTTACATTTTTATTTCTAAGTGTCATATGACTCTGGAGGTTTTATCTCCATTGTAGGGCCTAACTGGAGAAGAATTCAGAAAATGTTTATAAAGCAACAATCCCCAGTCTTTTTGGCATCAGAGATTGGTTTTTGTGGAAGACAATTTTTCCACAGACTGGGGTGAAGTTAGGAGCAAGAAATGGTTTGGGGATGATTCAACTTAGTCTCTATTATTATCACGATGTAAAATATAATTAAATAACTATACAACTCATCATAATGCAGAATAAGCATGAGTGAGCTCTAAGTTTGTTTTTCTGCAAGTAGATGGTCCCACCTGGGAGTTGGGGGAGAGAGTGATATCGAAGTGAGTTGTTTATGTCCAGTCTATTTTGTAATCTTGTTTTGGTCACTATCATTGCAGAAAAACCCCTCCACAAGTCAATTCCATTGTTATCAATTCATTTGTTGTCAATATTGATAAGTGTACCTGGATTATATACCACAGTGACTCATTAATTGGAACTGGCTGGGTATCCAGTTCTGCCTTGATATCCTTTGCTGTTTCATCTAGTTAATCTGCTAGTCAAAAGAAGAACACTTGTCACCTTTGGAATTACAGCCTCTCCTAAAGTTTACACTAAAGTTCTTAGCAGAAAGTAAGATAACTCTTCCCCAAAAAGATCTGACGCTAAGAGGAGACTTCTCAGTGCTTTTGTGACAAGCTCAGAATATTCTGCCTTGACTTTAATATAGAATTTATGAGGATTTGAAGTTGTCTCAAATATATATTTTAAGGGCACCATCATTTATGATCTCGTCCTTTTCCAGCATGGAAAAAGTTGATTGAACTGGCTCACTCACATATGGGTTGTAGATTCATTCCTTCCAGTTCAGGAGTCTTTTGTGGTTGAGGAATAATGCTTCAACTCTTCGGAAAGTTGATACAGGTGATTGTGTATCAGCTAGGAGAGAGAAGGCCCTGACTCATTGTATTTAACAGCCTCTGCCAGTGTTTGAAACATGTCAAAAATCCCAATGTTCACTCAGAGCCACATCAATTCCATTGTGGCTTTGAGTGTGTTGCGTTGCTTTACCTTTTTTTTTTTTTTTTCGGAACCGGCAATTGAACTCCGGCCTTTGTGCTTGCCAGGCAAGCGCTTATTCTACTGAGCCATCTCCCTGGCCCCTCGTGTGCTGCTTTATCTACAAACTTGAACACAGTTGTCATTCTCCCTTGAAGTGACAGATTGAGTTCATTGGGTAGCTGAGTATGTGTTGACCCATTCTGTGCCACCGAAATGGACTGCCAGTGGTGACTGCTTTGGTGGTTTTTCAGAAGAAACTTCCGGAGTGGTTCTCATAACTCACAACCTCTGCCCCTCTGGTCAGTGATACACTTTTGGAAAGCCATCTCACTTTTAAGTATAGAAGATTTTTGTGGTCTGCATCCATCTTACAGAGCTGCGTGAACAGACCTGAGTTACAGGCACAGATTTTAATGTGGTTGATAATTTTAATGACATCCTGCAAAATGTTGTTATGTCTTTGACTAGGCCTTTCTCTATGGATGACAACAGTGAGGAAACTCACATTCAGAAGTGACCTATTAGACTTGAATATTGAAGCCAGAAAAGCATCTCATCATCAAGGAAGCCCTAGAAAGCTGTCCATTCACAGCAGCTGCTCTGTCTGTGCAGTTCCCAGCACAAAACAACTAATTTAGTTTTCCTCATATATAATTATTCAAAAGCTTGAATAGTTAGTTCTACAGCTGTGGTGTGGGTTGAGAAAGGTGCACATGGCAGCCTTGTGCACATCCTCCTGACAGCAAAAGGGCACAAAAAACAAGCATTGTTGTTCTGCTGTAAACATTTCTAGACCTATCCACCTGGGTTGCATACCATGTGACTCATTAATCCTAACAATTGTACCTGAATATCTTCTGCTGTTTCATCAGTTTATCTAGTTAATGTGATAGTCAAAAGAGAAGAACATGTCACCTTTTGAACTATAGCCTTTCCTAAAAGTTTGTGACAGATGTCCTTAGCAGCAGATAAGGTCTTCACCATTAATAAAGGGTTTCTTAGTTTTAGCAATTAAGTTAGCCACTAAGGAGGATGCTCTGAAGGTAAACACATTTGATGAAGGTGGCTTTCAATAATTGATTCTGTTCTTTATATTCATGTTTCTGTCCTTTTGAAAAATGCCAGAGCATTGTAATTTAAGGGTAATTGGTCTTCATGTAGTGAAGTAAGTGGTTTTGAAGGTTTTGTGGCTTCCTCTTGATGTTACTACATTTATGCAAGATGAGATGGAGTTGGAGGATGTGACTCACATGTGACAACCTATAATTTAAGTAGGACTCTTATTTCCTTTGAAATGCCTCTTTCCTTTTGTTGGCAGTCTTAGAGTTTTCTCTTGCCTCACCAAAGAGTTCCCCCTTTTCAATGAAGCTCTCCAGTGATACTTGCTTTTTATTCATTTTGGCAAGGATCAGCCTCTGGGATTAGCAAGACTATGACTGAAAAACGTGTACAGTACATAAAATAGCTGTGGTTGGAAGTGGTAAGTAAAATAATGGTGGACCATACCTGGCCTAAAATAACTATTGACACTGAATTAAAGCTTGTCAATTTATCCAGTTGTGCAATGGAAGTATATTACTCATGCACCACTGCAAAGCCTACCACCAAATGTGGCCTGTCACTTGTCACAGTTGATATGTGCATAAACAGTTGATATGTGTATGTGTGCAAATAGTTGATGTATTTTGAGATTTGATATGAGTGCAAAAAACTGATTTTTTTTATGGTCTCTGTGCAGTGAAATATTTCTGCTAATGTTAGTCTATATTTGTAGTCACTCCCCTGTGCTAGCATCATTGTCTGAGCTCCACCTGAGATCATCAAGCGTCAGATTCTCATAAGGAGTGCACAATCTATATCTCTTGCATGTGAAGTTCACAGTAGGGTTCATTCCCTTATCAGAATCTAATACTGCCACTGATTTGACAGGATGACTTCAGCCAGGAATGTGAGCAGTGACTAGGTACAGAAGAAGCTTCCCTTGGTTACTTCCACTCACCTTTTTGTGCAGCCCAGTTCCTAATGGGCCATAGACTGGCAACCCTGGGTTTGAGATGTTTGGTTTATTGGAGCTATGACTTGTCTTTTACAGCTCTTTAGAATCCTGAATATTGAAAATCATTAAACTTTAAACTGTGAAACTTGAAACAGCAACCTGCATAGCAGGAATGAACAACTCATTTCTGATTCTTTCTTCCCTATCTCTGCTTTGGCTCTAGTAATCTTTTTATATCTGTTGGTAATACAACACTAGTCATGAGAGTGTATAGATTTTTATTGGCATTTGTATCAAATATATAGGAATGTAGAAGATTATTGTTATTGGACTTAAAAAGGAATTGTTAAAATTATTGTAATTATATGATTTGGTGATTACTGGTCACCAATAAATTTTGCTTGTCAGGGCGTTAGATTCTATGGGTGATAGGAAAGACTAAAACTTGTTTTTTTTAATTTTATTTATTTATGTGTGTGTGTGTGTG
>NDGM010777327.1:0-16392 GCA_002564305.1 Octomys mimax
GCTTTGCTAAGCTTGTTCTAAGTAGGTGCTTTAGACCACTGAGCCATCTCACCAGCCCCGCAGGTCAGGTATTTTGTCCCAGCCACAAAAAGGTGACTAAGACACAGCCCAGGGACGCGACGGTGTTAGTGCCAAGGGCCAAGTTCGGACTTCCCTTTCCTCTAGTGTGCCTAGGGTTAGGGTCCCACTCAGGTGAAGCCAGGGCACACTCACTCACCGGGCCTGGGTCTGGACAATGAGACCTGAGAGGTGGGGATACAGGTCACACAGGAGGGGAAGGGAGTCACTGCGACAAGGCCAAACGACTGTTCATGCTGACCTCTAGCTGCTCTGCTCCCTCCCTTTCCCTGTCCTTGTCACAGTGAGCCCCAGAGTTTCACATGAAAGTGGTAGTGTCTCTGATGGACCCTGCCTACTTGGTCCCCCATCACCAAGCGAAAAAACCGTGGGTCCAGATGCAGCTGAGAGCACTTGCCTAGAACTCACCTGGGTCCCACCCATAGCACAGGGTGAGGAGAAAAAAGAAACTGGATTTGAAGTCCCCAGATCAGGGAGTCCTTTGTCATAGCAGCAGAGCCTCGCCCAACCCAATGCCACTCCAGGCCGACTGTGGGGACAGCTGCCACCACCCACCATCGGGCTCCACTGTCCACAACAGGGCTCTCAGGCAGCTGTGAGAACAGATACTACCATGTCACGATGTCTCCACGTCCCCCCTCAGCTTCCACCTTGGACAGGAAAGCTCACCTTAGTCACTGAGACCGGAATGAAATCACTTATTCCAGACAGTGCGAAGGGAAAAGGGAAGGAACAAGGAGCGGCTTCCCACACCACCCACGAGCCACGCATATGCCCACGTGTCTCAGTGGCACATACCACAGCCATGCACAGCTGTAGCCTGACACTCCAAGGACGACTGCCCTCTGACACCAGTCCCCAGGGCCCACAAACATCCTCGTGTTTTTCTGCTGCCCGTCCAGGCCTAATCTGCTATGACTGAGGCCAGGATTTTAGAAAGTCGATGGATATTTTTGGGGCTTTATTGTCACTTGCTAATTAGCCGGGAGTGACTAATCAGAAAACAGTGGTGAAGCAGAGAAAATACTCTGAGTGCGCTCCACTCTTGGTTGCCCCTGGTTACTCAGAACCCTCTGGATGTATGTGATAGAGCTGGGGGAGGGCAGCCCATCTTTGTCCTTGCAGGCTGTCCCCAGGAAAAAGGCCACTGCTTGACTTCAGGATGACAGTGCATGGTCATCAGGGGTCAAAAGCTGGGCCACCACAGCCCCCAAGTTCAGCCCTCAGCAATTTCTAGGTCTGACAAGCTCTGCTACAGAGCCCTACGCCCCACCAGGGCCTGGGCTTCCCTGCCACAGGCAGCCGTGTGACTCCGTAGGTGGAAGCCAGGCAGCCAGGCAGTGATGCACAGAGCCATCTACACCGTCCTGCCCTGTGCAGGATGCACACAGGGAAGCAACTGCCCCCCTGCTGTCTTTCTTGCACCCTCAGAGTAGAACGCCATGCCTTGCCAGAGCTGAGCTGCTGCTCCGCTACCAACAGCCCTCTCTGAGCCACATCCCCAGTGGCGTGCACACTGCGACCAAGCCCTCCATCACAGCTCCATGCTGCCGACTGTTTCAGTTCTCCCACATCACAGAGCAGAATGCGGAGGTCCGGGCAACGTGCATGACTAGCTCCAAACAGCTGGCAAAGGCCAGGTCTGAGCTAGATCAGCGTATCCACTGCAGGGAGAGCTCCTGGAGGGGAGTGGGCAGCTGTGTGCACCAGCACTGCTCACACGCACCACGCTTATGCACACACAAGTGTACCTGTGCACAAGTATGCACCCATGTGCTGGTGTGCAAGTATAAATGGGCACACATGCACACTGATAGCACACTGTACATGCACACCTTTAAGTACACAATGCAAGCACACAACACAAGCATGCTCACATATGCACACAAGATGCACAGAAGTGGGTGGGGAGGCTCGGGCAGCTCCACGGGAGCCAGCCAGCCCTTGGCTGCCAGACTCGACACTGCCCACCCTGCTACCTCTGCCCTTCGGGGACCATCTCACCGCCAACAGTGCAATTTCCAAAGATGAACAAATAAACAAGTGGCCTCGTCCCTGCCTGTGAGAACCACAGGGACGCTTTTCCACACCTTGCCACACACCTACGAAATCCAGCCCTGGGTGGTCCCCGTTGCAGGACAGGCCTCTGGGAGAGCACACACAGGCCGGAGCTGGTGAGCTAAGAGAGAGGAACAGCCCCAGGAGAATTTCCCAAGGGCCCTTGGCGCTGCTGGCTCCTGACCCAACGGGTAATAAAAGTGTGATGAAGAAAGCAGACGGGAAGCAAACGCCCGCGTCTGCACGGCTGGCATTTTCCAGGGTAAAGTTCTGACTGCTGGATGACTTGCCCGCACAGCCAGGTTAATCATTGCCTCAGAGGAACAAAGGCTCCCTCAAAGTGCAGTCCGGGCACCAGGAGCCGCCGCACTCAGGGACTGCGACTTCTGGCCCAGGCCCAGGGTCTGGTTTGTGGGCTGCATAAGTCAGTGACTCATTATTTAAAAAGCCCCTTTCCCTGACCACCTACTACGTGCCTGTCTTTGCAGTGGGCCTTTTCTAACAAAGCTGCCCACAGAAGAGTTAGCAGCTTAGAGAAGAACAGGCCCAAGCAGTCCTGGGTTCAAATCCCCCGGCGCCAGAGGGCAAGCTCTGACAACAGCCTGATCTTTACCTGTAAAACAGGTCAGTGCATGAATAAATGGGTCAATGTGTGAGACATGGTGACTCTAAACTGGGGCATCCACTGATGCTTAGAGACCTCCCTGCTGGGGAAAGTGGGGAAGAGCCCCACCCAGTCTCCACTGTCGGTGACATGGTCCTGTGACACCTTGGCACCAAGGGTAGCACAGTGCCCGGCTCAGGGAAGCACCTGATGATTGCCAGCTGCTGCCATTATCTGGAACTGTGCTGTCCCCACCTGCCAAGGAGGCTGCAATTTACTCAGGTGGCAGCCAGGGGCAGCAGAGCTACCCCTGGCCCTGTACACTGGCCTGGCCCAGGGTACAGGTCCCAGACATACAGACACCCTGGCAGGCAGCCTGGCTCCACCTGCAGTCACATGGGGAAGAGGGCCATTCCTGAGTGCTTCTCCTGGGCATGTCAGATGGAAGACATCAGGGTATGCACCTTCCACACCAATCCCTTCCTCCTCCCCTACTCCAAGCCACCTGCCACCGCCTGCTTTTGCTCAAAAGGGTGAGTCTGTCACTAAGACCCACCTTCCCTCTTCCCTTTTGACCAAGATGTCCAGCCTGGGCCTGCAAAACACAACCTCCTACAAACGCGCTGTCCCCGGCTACAGGACACCCTGCCTGGAGGGCTGGCAATGCACAGTCCATCTGGCTCAGAGGGCAGCAGGGCCCCGGGGAACACCTGTCTCCAGAGGTGGCTCCTGTGAGAGCTAGGCACCCTGTGAGCCCCACAATCAGACTCAGCCACACCCTTCTGTCTCTCTGGGCTCTTTCCAGAGGCCAGGCCCTAACACAGGCTCTTCCCTGCCCCCCTCCCACACTGCCCCTGCCCCCGGACCTCACCATGCAAGGGCATTGGAGCAGATCTTCCAACAGCCCCTCAGTGGTCCCGGTTAGCAAACTCCCCACCGCGGGGCACAGAACAAGAGGCACCGGCCTTGTGGGGCTATGGAGCACTTGAAACATGGCCCGCACACCTGAAGGACACTTCTGGCTTTAGCACAAATCACACCTCCTGGGCACACGTGGCTGGCAGCTGCCACAGCAGACAGCATGGGACAGCAAAGTTCAACTCCCAGCAGGCCCTCGGAACCTGCTGGGTGCTGAGTGAAAGCATGAAGGCCTGAAGGCATGGATGGCAGCGAGCTGCACCTGGGCCCAACACCAAGGCTGGCCGCGGCCCCAGGGCGGATGCACACAGCCCTGTCCACTCATCACCACCCCCTGGGCTTTCTCCAGTTTGGGCCCTCTCTAAGCACCCATGTGTTGAATGAAGAAAGGACCTGCAACCCAGACCCTCGTTCTCTTCCCAAGGAGCACCGCCCTGTCGAGGCAAGGAGCCTGTGGCTGTGGTCAGCCTCCTAGTCCCTCTCTGGGCTAGTCCTTCCTGAGGCTACAGTGACATCGTGCAGGCGGCTCCATCCCCACCTCTCCACAAGGGGAAGCAGGGCAGACCAGTCTGCTCCTGACTTGAAGGAGAAAACTGGGGCTCCTCCTTCTGTCAGAGTGCAGTTGGCGGCAGAGTCCCTGGGGTTGCAGGAAGAACCCTAACTCAGAAGAGAAGGAAGAATTTGGACTGTTATAAATCAAACGCCTTCCATCCCCAACTGTCAGCTTCCATGTTCCCCTCACGCCGCCGTTACTCACAGCAAGCAGCACTCGCGCTCTCCCGCCCACCGCCCCGTCCCACTTCCTTCCGATGTAGGTCACGCTGGATTCTCAGCGTTGGCTAGATAGCTCCAGTGAGGGGGTGATGCTGCCTGAAACTAATTTAAGTAATTCTCTCCCAGGCATGTCGGGACCCTGTGCGCTCTCATTCAGCGGAGACACAGGCCTGCAACCACACTTGGAAATCCGTGCAAAGGCCCCGGGGCACGTGTGGAAGATGAGCGAGGTGGTTCTTGTTCCAAGACAGCTGGGTGTCCAGCACCCCAAAGCTGCCTTCCCACGAAACCATACCAAGGAGGGAGGGGGATCCCTGGAAAGTGAAGTCATTTAAGTGGTAACCTGTGCTAGCTGAGGGCGAGCATCACAGGCCACCAGGTGCTTGGTTCCCCTGCCAAACGGGCAGCATGCAGAGGAGCACCCGCCAACTGTGTGGCCAGGGCTGTGCTCACTATCTGCATGCTTCCCTGCACAACAGGAGCAGGGGTGTGTCCAGACAAGGCACGCAACAGGCACAGAACATGGGGCTGTTGTGGTGACCGATCTGAGACAGCATGTGAGCTCAGAGACGACAGGCGCTTCTCGAGTGTGTAGAGACGCTAAGGGCAGGCTGGCAGGGGGCAGGGGAAGACGGGAGGGATCCCTGGCAGCATGGCCCAGTGGCCTCAATGGTGCTGGAGCACACAAGAGACCACAGTGCTCTGGGCAACCGCGAGAAGCCATCTGAGGCTGGAGCCCAGGCTGCCCAGTAAGGAATTGGCAGGAGAGGGAAAGGAGAGAAGACGGAGTCCACAGCCTCTCAAGAGGTGAGGAAGCGCTCCAGGTACCACTCACAAAGCCGCTCAACTCTGGAGCCAGGAGTGTGGCTGCACCCACGTGCACACACAGGCCACTCATGGCCATACCCTTCTACAGACGCCTCTACACAAGTGCAAGGCTCCACACAGAGACACACGTGTAACAAGGCACATACACATGTGTGCGCACACAACATCCCTCGTCTACGCACATGGAAACAAGTCACACACATTCACCCATCCATACACACACACCACACGTTGTGTGATCAAAACTGCATTGAATGTTTAAATTAAATTTAATACAGTGAAAGACATAGTGCCGTGTATTTCCCTCAGAATGTCAGCTTTCAACACACTTAGCCCCTGATTCTGGACAAAGTATCTTCTGCCAGAGTAAAAGCAAACAGTTGCCTAACATGCATATATTTGGATCACCTTGTGTTCATCATGTACATGTGCACACATGCATATACACACCCATAACACACAAGTGCACACCCAATAATTCAAATGCATACTCACGTGTACCACACAGACACACCTGCATATACATTCACATACATGCACACTCCACCAGAGCTAGGACCCTGCCCTAGGGTCCTCCAGGTACCAAGATACACAAAGCAGGGGCTCTGGAGCCCTGTGGAGCCTGCAGGCCAGCTCTAGGCCACCTGGGGCCTGTACATGCACAGGCACACACGCTCACCACCCCAGGGACAGGACAGCCCATGTCCACCTTTCAGAACAATGGCCCGGCACACTGGAAGAGCCACACACCATACCACGGGCTGTGCAACAAGAGCGTGGTCTTGTTCACTTAGCCTCCCTGGTTTATGGACGTGTGCATGTGCTTCAGGGGCCTGATTCCTGGGCTCCAACCCACTGTGTACGAAACAGAAGACAACAGGGAGCCCCAGGAATGAGGGATACCTCCTGCCCTCTCTCCAGCCCCTCTCGTGAGCCCAGGGACCATCCTAGATGGAGAACAGATGTCCCTAGGAGGCTCACGAACCAGGTAGGCTGCATATGCCAAACGGGAGCAGATTCCCAACCCCCAGACAGTGACACCCCCTGTAGAGGGTGCGCCTCTCCTCCAGGCCATGAGTTCCATGCACCCTCCTCCTTGCAAAGAAAGTGGAAGTGAGACAGAATGACACTGAAGGGACTTCAGGGGTCACAGCAGATTGCTGGGAGTCCATGTTTTGAACAGTGAATGAGTCAAACTTAGCTATTTCCTTGGAAAGAAAGACTGCTGGGGCCAAGGAAGGATTCCTCTTTGCCCCAGAGAATTAAGCCCCATGTCAGTCAGAGCTGATACAGAAGCTGCATCCAGACAGGAGCTTCAGTGGGTGGGGGAAACTGGGGCCTGAGCCCAAGGAAGACTCACCCAAGGCCACAGGACCTGAATCCAGAGTCAGACTCATGCCCTGAGATACCTGCCCCCCACACAAGCCCACGCATACTCAGGCCTGCTAGGTACAGAGAATGCACTCAGGCCTCATGGCCCCTGCCACGAGGCCAGGAGGATACAGCCAGGTCTGTACAGCCCCAAAGCTTCCTGTGGGCCGAGGCGATGGCTGGGATGGGGGCAGCTTGACTAGGCCCAGACAAGGGTCTCCCTCTAGCTCTCTCACAGCATTGCATGTGATCAGGGAAGGAAGGGGGTCATTCCGCTCGCAACTAAGGTGGCCATGACATTGGCATGAATGCCAACTCTGTGCCACCTCAGACCCCTCACCAGCCATGGTGAAGCGAAGGTCACATGGCAAGACGTCAGCTGTTGATGGAACCCTAAGTGGCTCACAGATGCCAGGACAGCAGGCTAGGCCCTACTGCTGCAGGTTCTGGGTAGCAGGGCTGGGGCTGAAGCTCTTTAGCGTGGACTTCCAGACCGACAGACCACCCACCAGGCTGCTAGGTACAGAGAATGCACAACCTCCGCACGGACGCCACAGGGCAACGTACACATGCTGCCCCAAACAAAATGCTTCTCCCCCCTTCCAGCGCCAGGGGCTGGATTCTGTGTCCCATTCTCCTCCTTAGTTGACATGTTCGGAGGTGGAACTGCTCAGAGGAGACTAGGGTTACATGTGGCATCCCCACGAGAAGACACATCCCCCTTCTCTCTCCAAGTGAGAACACAGCACGAAGGTGGCCATGTGCAAGCCAGGACGAGCCCTGGCCACAAGCCACCCCTGCAGACGCAGACTGGGGCTTAGCCCCTGAGCCTCGAAGGCAGACTTGGAGGTCACAGGGGGCTGGTGCAGAGGCCGGAAGCTGCATTCCTGTGGCCTCTGGTCCCAACACAGCCCTCTCACCCACCTCTCAAGATCAGACTGCCACCCCAAGCACCTAGCACAGCGCCCGATGTGCAGCTCGGGCTCCAGAAAGGCTTGGGAAGTGAACAGTCGCCAGCCCTGGGACAGCCTCTGTGCAGTCAACAGCTGGCTCCTCTTGGTGCCTCTGCCCAGACCAGAGATTGGGGGTGCTGTCTCCACAGAGCTCCTAGCCCAGGAGGCCTCAGAACCAACTCTCCCCTGCTTCTTCACAGTAGGAGGAAGCAGGTAGACATATAGCACATGCCTGCATCCCCAGCACCGTGGCAGCCTGAGGCAGGAGGACCACAAATTCAAGCCAGCTTAGGCAACTTGGCAAGACTATAACTCAAATTATAAAAATACAAAAAAGATTGGGATGTAGCTCAACATGCCGGTGGGGGAAGTGTCAAAATACAACCACTCTTCTCTCACTTGCATTTCCTAAATTTAAGCCATCTTCAGGTGAAGTGAGCTCTGCAGTAACACTATCGGCAGCATGCTCAGGTCTGACTCTGGGCTAAAGCTCCAGGGCACCCACTGGTCTTGGGCAATGCCAGGCTGGGCTGCCATGAGACAGACTTTTGGGGCTCTGCTGACCACCTGCATCTCCAGCAAGTCTGCGGTATGAGAAAGCAAACTGTGGGGCGAGAACACAAGGTGGCCCTTTTCATAGTGAAAGACAGTTTTCTGCAAAACCACAGGGGAGAGCTGGGGAGATAGCTCAGAGGTCTAAGCACCTGCCTGGCAAGCACAAGGACCTGGGTTTCATCCCCAATACTGCATGCTGTGCCATCTCTGGAACCCAGCAGGGTGGAACATGCCTGTAATCCCAGTGCTGGGGAGGCAGAGACAGGAGGATCACTACGAGCGTGAACTGTGAGGCGAGACCCTGTATCCAATAAATAAACAAGCAAAAATCACAGGGGAACTCGGTACAGGAGCCTCTGTCGGAGGGAGGTAGAAAGCCCAAGGCCTGGCAGGTAGGGGTGGCAATCACAGGACTGCTGCAGGAAGGAGTCTAAGGACTGTTCTCTTTAGAAGTCATTTGTCGCAAGTATCTATTTATATACTAACTATGCGATTTTTACTTTTTTGTTGTTTTTAAGACACAGTGCTGCTATACATTTCAAACTGGCCTCAAATTCACTATGCAGTCCAGGCTGGCCTTGAACTCACAGTGACAATCCTCCCGACCAAGCCTCCTCAGTGCTGGGACAACAGGCGTGTGCCAGCACACCTGGCTGAGTCTTACTTTTTTAATCAACAAGACGTAACAGCAGTGTTTAGCACCTGTAACAAATAAGCTGGTAAGTATGCAGCTTTAAAATAGCACTCAGAGGACACATTTGGCTGGGCTTTAAAGAAAAGGCCATTTACCACCTCAGAGGCAGAGTGAGCCACAGCTGGCGTGGGCCAAAGGGACTCGGGGGTGAGCCTGGCAGGGGAGGGGCGGACACAGTTGCAGTCACACAGATGGCTGTTTCGGCCACCACGGGGCCAACGCTCTTGGCTCCAACTCTGTCACTCACGAACTCCCTGAGAAGCACCACAGGAAGGGCCTCCTCGAGGCAGCTGAGCTTACTCTGCAAGCGAGAGGGCCACATCCAGCCTCACTCACACTGGTGGCTTCTATCACTTATGCACCAAGGCCGCGATGGGGCCCAGGGACAGCACACAGAGACATGCGAAGCAGCAGCCATGGACTGAGATTCCTTCCCGGGAACGGTTTGTCCTCTAACTCAGGCCCCAGAGAGAATCCTCCCTCCCTTGCAGGTGGAAGCCAGGCCCCCAGAGAGGGTCACAGAGGTCTCCCACAAATGTAGCTCTGAAGCAGGCAGGGGAGGAATTGGGGGAAGGGAGGAAGGAAGCTGAGTGCTCAGTTGGCTCAGCAGAGCAGCATGCACCTTCAGGGACACCAGGGACCCTGGGAGGAGCAGGAGACCAGCCCCTATCCTAGTAAGAGGTGAAACAGCATGTCTGGCCAGCATCACAGCAGGCTGGAGAAGCCATGGCGGGGCAGCAGCCCAGGCCCCTGGAAGTGGCCCAGAGGAGGTGGCATCCCCCACTGGGGCCCTGCAAACACCTGTCCTAGGTCCTCGCAAACAGCTGGCCATCATCCCTGGCCCCCAAGGCTAAAACCGTCTTGTGGTCCGGCACAACCCCATGCAGAGCTCCCCACACGTGAGGCTCCTTCCTGCCTGGAAAATCCCTGCTGTGAGCACGACTTCCTGGCAGCAGCTACACCCAAGGGCCCTGAGGCCAGCCTGCGTCACAGAGGGACATCCCAGCCACCTCAGCCTGGGACACGCGGGGATCTAGGCTGCCCTGGCTCCCCCTCAGTGCTGCTAATCGAGTTTCCTGTGTGCATGAATATAAATATAAATACTGTGGCGAGGCCAGCAATGAACTTGTAAACAGCCTGATTCTATCGGATTCTATAGATTAGGTTTCCACAAGCAGATGGGACACTGTTACCTTTATTTCAATTTCAAATGAACACAATTTCCACTGGATACAGATAAAATTAATGACCTCAGAAGGACTCAACTCAGCTGTTAAAAAAAAAAAAAATCAGATAATCACATTATTGCCCATGATTCTAACAGTCTGGCTTTGGCTGTCATGTGCTGTTTTGACCTTAATGCCTCTGAGGGTTTCCCTGGAGTCAGGCCAGCCTACCACCCTGCTAGGCATGGGCCATGCACCAATGTGACTGGGCTTAGCTGGCAGCTTAGGTGGCAGGTCACCACCCCAAAATTACTGAAACCAAGAGAAATCCACAGGCTCTAGCCCAGACCAAGAAAACTCTATACAAATGGTCATCGAATCGACTTCAAGCTCTCCTAGGTGCCAACTCGCTCCACTTATGAAGTGAGAACATGGAGATCCATGCAGGCCCCAAGCAAACCCCTGGGAAAAGGAAAGAACACCCAGACAGCCTGCAGCACAAGGACGAAGCTGGTGCCAGCCACGGGGGCTGCTCGCCCTGACCACCGCTGAACCTGGTAAGTGTGCACTTGCTCCCGAGTGCCTGAGCTGCCGGGGTGACCATTTCTCCAGCGTCCACACCCTAGGTTCCTCGACAAGTCCCTCCCAGTCTTGAGCGTCTACTCCTCACTACTGCGTGGTCTAAGGGAGTCACTGTGCTCTCTGAGACCTGAGCCTTAATCCCCCCACATCTGAAATAGGGAGCAACCGATGTCTCCTGGCCTTCAGACTGTATGATGCACCCAGCACAGGACACTGTCACTGCTGCTGTTCCCAAAGAACCCTGGCGCCCGACTCCCACACACTTCCACTTGCCCCGTGCAGAGTCCTGCTGTCTGCTGAGAACCCTCTTGGGGGCATTAGAGACCTTGTTCCCCACACCACCCACACAGCCCTCCCACCCTAGGGCCAGCTGTCCCTTCCAACCCCATGGGGCTCCTCCCTGCCCACCCAGAACAGCTCCTGAGCCCTCTCTGCACGATGCTGGCCCACTTCCCCCAGGAGAATCAGGAACCGCAGCCGCAGGACCAGAGAGGACGCAGCCACTCCCCATGACCAGCGGGACCACTATGTATCACAAGCATGCACTAATAAAAATGAAAAATTGTTTTAAAAAATAGGGGCTTGCAAGGTGCCTAGACAGGACTCTACACTTGTGACTCTCCTGCCTCAGCCACCTAAAAATGCTAGGATGAAGGGTGAGCGTCACAGCAACTGGCTGCCAGGTTCCTTTTAAGTCACACAGCATCGTGCCAGGGAGAAGCCACTAGACAAACTCATACCCACTGAGGGACCGAAGCTCAGTGGGCCCACAAACAGGAAAACACCCTATGCTGCGCTGGGGAGGGACTCAGGAAGGGCGTCGTTCGGGGGGGTCTGTTCTCTGACCCGGATATGTGCTTTGCTGGTGAAAATTCACTGCATGGTGGACCATCCGTGAATGTTTCTGGCTATCTATCTGCTTCACTGCCTCGGCTTCCTCATCTGTGAAACGGGTAGGGTTAACACTTGGCTAAAAAGGCTTCTCCCCACTGCACCCCAAGGTCACAAGTTGGTGCCACTGTCTGGCCTGGGGTCTCCCTAGGCCTGCACCAAAGATGAGCTCCTAAGTTATGAAGGTTGGGTGAACCATACCCTTGAAAATAATTAAGAAGGCAGGCTAGTACCCACTGGCAGTCCCAGCACTCTGGAGGAGGAGGCAGGAGGGTCACCTGGAGCTTGAGACCAGCCTGGGCTACCTAAGAGATCCTGTCTCAACCACTTCCCCCTAGAAAAGTTAGGGGAAATGTTTGTGTCATTTGTAATTGACCACAATTTAAAAAGACGATGAGCAGATATGGATTTACAGGAACACTGGACTCTGAGATGGGTTTGAATGCACAGAGGGGGGCCAGGTGAGCTGGGCTCCTGACGCATCTGCTCTCTGCCCAGCTGGCACAGAAGGAGGGCAGCACCCCATCACCCTCCAAATAGGGAGTACAAGGAACTGCTCAGTAGCTGTCATGGCAGCCAGGTCTCTCTCTCCCGGTGTAATTTGAAAGTAATTAACACTTATCTGATTTCAAGGTTTTTCCAGGGAAATTAATCTTCACGCTGGCTGGGGACACTGGCTTTGCAGACCTGGGCAGGTGATGCTTTTTGCGTGGAAACTTGCGAGCTCCCACTGCAGACAGAGCCCCAGGTGCAGACCCCCTAGCATGGGGTCGCCCAGACCTCCCAGTGACAGCTGCTGGGAGCAGACCAGAGGCCGGCACTCAGCGGTTGATTTCCTCCAAGTGCCTGGGCTGGAAGAACCAACCGGGAGCCGCAGCAGCCCAGGGAAATGAATGTGCACACGTAGAGTTTTTGTATCACTGCGACAGCCTGTCAGCCCATTTAGAATTTGGAGCTACCTCAAAGTTCTGGGGGGAGCTGGGCACGGTAGTGCATACCTGTGATCCCAGCGCTCGGAGGCTGAAAGCAAGAGGATTGCCTCAACTAGGAGGCCAGCCTGAGCTGACAGTGAGTTCAAGGCCAGCCTGACTACATAGTGAGACCTTATCTCAAAGCAATGAAAATCACTGTATCATTATTAATAGAGCATGGGCTTTTCAGGTACTAGGCGCTGTACTACAAAACAGATGTCTCATCTCCTCTAGACTAGGAACTCTATGTGGCTTTGACTAGCTCTACCTGAAAATGACTGCAGATGTTCAAAAGAAATTAGCATTCTGGTGACAGTGCCCTGAGCAGAAGCAGTGATGGAAGACGCAGAGGGCGGCACCTTGAGACACGACCTACAAGAAAGTTGGAAGCGATGAACCGCTTATGCCTGTGACACGTGGGGACACACAGTCTAGCTGTGTGACCTTGGGCAAGTGACCTGACCTCTCTCCACCTTCCTTCCTTTGTCTTTAAAACCAAAGTGTTTGGCTCTGAATCTCAAGCCACTGGATAGTACAGTGCTGGAGAAGTGACAGTGAAGCAAGGGCAGCTACTAACAGGAAAGCCACGTGAGACCTGTCCGCTTCTGGGAAAACCTAGACTGCCCAGTGGTAACAGACAAAGGGGGACCCCAGGCGAAAATACCAGGTAGTTAATGGCATGGGGAAGGGGCAGCACAGAGTACCCTGTGCCTCAAGCCCCATGCCAAAAATTAATTCTAGATTAATTTTATAGCTATGTGTGTGTTTAAAAAAAAAAATATGTTGGTTGACCTTAAAATCCAGAAGAACTTTCTAAGCCAATAATTAAAGACACTTAAAAAGTCACTAATTAATACACTTAAGTCTGACTACAGAATAGCATAAAACTTTGGGGATCCATAAACCCCCACAAAATAAGACATAGGAAAAAGTGTGGGGGTAACAGTTGCTACACAAATGATTTTAAAAAGGTAAACAGTTCTTACACATTAAAAAGGAAACCTCACAACAGCCTTTCATAAAAGGCTCTAGGACCAGTGTCCTGGCCTACATCTATAGCCTCAGCTCCTCAGGAGACTGTGGCAGGAGGACCCCCTGAGCCCAGGAGTTCAAGGCCAGCCTGGGCTGCAGAGTGAAACCCTGTTTTAAAAAACAAAACAGGGGCCGGGGATAGAGCTAAGTGGCATAAGCGCCTGCCTGGCAAGCACAGGGTCCTGAGTTTGATCCCCAGTACCACAAAACAAAACAAAACAAAAAAAGGGCACCTACCCTAGTTATAAATAGAAAATACAAAGAATCTGAGCAACTTGCAAAAGAACCCCAAAGAGTTAATAAGCCCATAAAGTGAGGGGAGTGAGCAAGCTTTAGCAGGCGACTCCTGACGCCAGGCTTCCAGGCAGCATTCACAGAGAACAGTGGCAGGCTGCAGCTGGACGTGTGTAGCCTTGCCCAGTGTCTGTGAGGGCGCGTCCTCAAACGCCTGGCCGCAGACTGCCTTGGTGTAGCCTGGGGATGCACCTCAAGCTCACAAGGTGGCAGCAGAAGCTGGTGGCTCCTGGGGGCTCTCTGGAGCCTCCCATCCTGTGTCCCTTCTGGGAGGCCCACAGCAGGCTTGGGTGGTGACAGGGGGAAGGGCACAGAGGGACCTGCCACTTCCCCCCTCCAGGATTTCAGCAGCACTCTGGGACCTTCCCATGCAGCCCTCTTGAGTTTAAAGGTAAAGATGTAAAACGCAAGCACATAAGAACACAAATAATAACCTGCAGCCATCATCTACGGGGGCCATGACATACGCAGCGGGCCAGTTCACCCCTGGGACCAAAGTCAGGCTGTGAAAGGAGGCTGATGGGTTCATTCACAAGCTCACCAGCTATTGACTGTGCACCACTGGGCATCCATGGGGAAGAAAACAAACAAACCAGCCTTTCCAGCAGGAGGAAGCGATAAGGCAAATAAATGAGAATACCAAGTGTGTTCACTTCTGATAAGTGCTGGGAAGGAGGAAGCAAGCCAGCCAACGTGAACTAAAATAAATTGGGGGATCCACATTTCAGAGGAGCGACCACACCGCAAGTCAGGCACAGAGGCCAGAGGGGCATGGGGATTTAGGCAAAGTGCACCCCAGGCAGGGGACAGGCGGACAAGGGCTCTGGGTGCAGAGAGCCTGGCGTGTCCAACCAGGAGGCCCAGGTCTCTTCCACTCACCACATCACCCTTGCAGACAGGTGGGAGGCAGCGTGCTGTGCGCAAGGTCACCCAGTTAATCATTGAGCGACTAGCCCAGCGCGGCACCACAGGGAGTGCAGGGCTGCTGCCCCGGGCAGACCAGCATGCATCCCTTGCCCTCCTCGGGGGCTGGGCTCAGCAGCTCCTCCCTGGGAGACCCACTTCTGCTTCCTCTCGCTCTGTAAAGGCGTTTCCTAACTCCACGGCTGGACGAGCCGAATGAGGGCAGCCAGCCTGGGACCCCTGGCAGCGCTCAGTCATTCCCAGGATTTCGGAGGTGCTTAAAGAGACTGCGAAGAAGCCAGTCTTCTGCTAGGCTGGCGGCAGAAAAGAGCACAGAGAAAATTTCTCAAAATTCGGGACAGTCAGGCAGGGTGTGGTGGTGCACACCTGTAATCCCAGTACTTGGGGGCACTGAGGCAGGAGGATCACTGTAAATTCCAGGCCAGCCTGAGTAACAGCGAGACCCTGCCTCAAAAACCACAGAAACGGGCTGGCGAGATAGCTCAGTGGACTAAATCACCTGCTTAGGTAATGGTAGGCAAGTGTAAGGACTGAAGTTCAATCCCTGGCGCCACATGCCACACCAGCCCCACCTCCAGGGCAGGCTGAGCCGGGTAGAGTACAGACCTAGTAGCATAGGCCTGTAATCCTAGCTCTGGGGAGGCTGAAAGCAGGAGGATCACTATGAGTCCGAGCTGTGTAGTGGGACCCTGCAACAACCAAACACATAAAAATAAAAGATAAATTAACAATAAAAATAAATAAATAAGAGCAACAGGCATCAAGAAAGGTCACATGTGTTGGCCCCGCCCCCCGGGGCACACTGAGCCAGCAATTGAGACTGTGTGGGGTGGTATGCCTGTAATCCCAGCGCTTGTGGAGCTGAAAACAAGAGAATCACTATCAGTCTGATCTATGTAGAGAGACGCTGTAGAGCCTGTAGACTCTGTCTGAAATACAGAAAAGGAAAAAAGAAAGGTCACAAAAATATTTTTGAAACTTTTTTTCTTTGCAGTACCAGGGATTGAACTCAGGACCTTGCGCTTGCCAGGCAAGCATTTATTCAACTGTCTTGAAGACAGCTCCATGCATACCCACTGCTCCCCACCAGCCCAAGGCCAGCACAACGTTTGTTTTAGTCTGACATCTGATCATTACAAAGTGGTTCGCAATCAGCACAAAGGTAAGCAGCGTGGAGCAGGATTGCAGACCCACCCTGTGCCCTGAAACTCAGCTCTCACACGCACGATCTGCGACCTCGGCTGCTAAGCCCCTGGCCTTAGTTTTTCTGTGCGTCAAGTGGAGCTCAACCTCCTGTGGACGCTACACAGAGCAAACAGACCCCGGCCCTGACTCGGTGCCTGATGCACACGGGACAGTCACCACGCCATCAAAGCCTGGCCCCGGGCCCACCTGTGGTATGATTGCTTTGCCGGACAGGACAAACCAGACCCACGTAAGCAAGTTTGTGAGCTGTCCCGAAATGCCAATGGCCACAGAGGTGAGGTAACCAGCAACTAGCCCCAGCTGGTAATTTGCAACAGAAATGGATGTTTCTTAGTCAACCATCCTTCTTTTTTTTCTTTCTGGCGGTAGCATGGTTTGAATTAGCCAGTCTGGGAAAATCTGCGTGGTTTGCCTTTGCGGGACCAGGGACTATGGCAGCCGATGGTTCCTGAACCTAGTAAACTCTGGACAAAAGTTGGGCCCAGGCCCAGGC
>NDGM010777674.1:0-15296 GCA_002564305.1 Octomys mimax
ACTATGAATAACCACTATGAAGACAACAATATGCAATGTATTAATTATTGAAACTGTGCTACTGATCGGTTTTGAAACTGTCTCATTGCTATTTCTCAATAAAATTAATTAAAAAATATACAATTAAAAATGAAATATATCTGTCTCTTAAAAAAAATAAGAGACTGGGTGTGGTGGTGCATGCCTGTAATCTCAGCACTTGAGAGGCTGAAAACAGGAAGATCACTACGTGTCCAGTCTGTGTAGTGAGACCCTGTAGACTCTGTACTAAATTTTTAAAAAAAGCCTTCAGCTAGCAGGGAGGTGGGGAAATTAGGATTGGGGCAAGCAGCACAAAAATCGAGGGGAGAAGGTATGGCACAATCCTGTGAACAGTGTCCTCAAGCTTCACCCAAGTGGATACTGCTCAGCATCCATAACCAGAGCAGCGCTTTTTGAGTGGGTTATTTCTTCAGAGTGGTCCCTGGAGGAGATATCCAAATAAATTCTCCAGCAGATCTAAGGCTGGATTTCTGAAACTTGTAGAGGTAGTTAATATGCACCTTGGTAATACGCATATTCAGGAGTGTGTACAGGTATAGCTGGCAGCAGGAACCTATAAGCTCCTGCTGTCTTTTCAGTGTGGGTAAGGAATATCTTGGGACAGCCTGAGTGGATGCAGGTGAGCACTAAGAGATATTTGTAATGCCTGTAAGGTTTAATTTCTAATTTCTATTCTATCTATCTATCTATCTATCTATCCATCTTCTTTAAATGGGGAGAGTCCACTATATTGCATTAGGCCAGGGACAGTGACACAGATGCTGAAGCCTGAGCTGGCTTCAGGGTTATGGGTGCCAATGTTATAGTTTGAGTTTACAGAACACATAGTGGGGAGCAGTATGGCTCTGATCTTCCAGGAGTACTGAGTAAAGTTTTCCTGACTGGGAGTGATGTTTCAGTCAATCCGATCCCTGGAGAGGACTTAGTCCTGTGGATCAAATTATTTTGTATTGGTGGTAGGCTTATAAACAGCTGCAGAAAGCAGTAGCAAGAGATTTTTGGCCAATACCTTTTCCAAGGTGATCACAGCATATCTAGCCAATTGGACTGCAATCTTAACAGAAATAATTCCATCTGTAAACAGGGTGTACTCAGCATCTTTCTGAGGTTTCATTTTTCGGTCATGGTCTGGTGGGCCAGCTTGGTGGGAAGATACATGGCAGGATTGAATGGTCCGCAGATATTCAGGAGGTCCAGTACAACATGTAGCACCTGAGCAGTTAGGTCTTGGCTTAAGGTGAGCTTGTCAGCTTTTTTGGTCAGAGTATAGTACCTTTTAGAGTGTGAGGGAAAAAGGGGGAGGCAGCCCTTAGCAACTGAACCTAAGTATTTGCATAGGTAGGGCACTGGGCACTCCCAGGGGCTGAAGATCTGAGTTAAACATCATTGTTTTTTTGTAAACTCAATGATTCAGATTCTTTAAGGCCAGAAGCTCCAAGAAATTTGTGGAGTTCCTTTCTTATAACCAGTTTTGCCAGATACTTACAGCAGAGCTTTTGTGCCTTTCCAGCGGAGAGCTGGGGTATGATGAATCAGAAGTGTAGTGATATTTTATGCTGGGAAGCTAGTGAAGTCAGCTGTGAGGCCTTCTCCAAAGAGGGTAGACAACTTTTCAGACCTTTGGATGGCTGAGTCCAAGTCAGTTGAATTTTGAGTCCAGAACTGGGGTCTTTTCATTTAAGGGTAAAGAGGGGCTGGCTGACAGGACCCAACAGAAATCAGAAGAAAGTATTCTTTACGTACAGGAAAGTGTACTAGCAGGCTGCAGGTGACAGAAGATTGAGGCATCATTGACAGTTCAGAGACCTTGAACTGGACAATATTCTCCACTGGGTTTCTTTTTTTGGTGGGTGGGTACTGGAACTTGAACTCACGACCTTTCATTTGCCAGGCAGGCACTATAAACACTGGCATTCTTTACAGGCAGAAGAGGTGTATTTCAGGCTTGACAGTCTATAATGCAGGAAGCAGTTGCTCAGGATGGGACAGAGAAACAGGATGTCCTAGAGAGAAGTTATTAGGAATTTGGTCAAATCTGTTACTAAGGCTTTGCTGAAAGTGGAGAGTTTTTAATGCCTTGTAGCAATTGAGTCCAAGCGAGTTGCATCTTTTCTCAGGAACTTCCCAGTTGAAGGTGCTTCTGGGAGAAACTCAGAAGCAGAGGAAGGCATCTTTTTGTGGTGCAGTACAATAATTATGGCCAGGCCCAGAAATGAGTCAGGGAGGAAAGTTTTCAGAACTGGCTTTACAAGAAGAAGTGTAGTGCCTGTTTTGAGAAAAGGTGCTGGTGATTTAGTGGCAGAAATTTATGTTTGGTGAGATGCCCTTTCAGGTTGCAACTTCATGCCTGGCAGAAGGAATCAGAAGCAAGAATCTCAGTTGTCCTGCTGATGGTAACTTTTTGATAGAGGGAACTTTTGAAGACAGAGAGTTTTGTACCATTATCTCCAATGAAATTCACATTTTCCCCCTGAGTTTTGCAATGAGTGTGGGACCTCAGGGGCCCAAATTGATAGAGCCTGGTCTGTCCTATTCATCCAAGTCTGACAGGGTTAGTACATGTTCATATTGTGGTGGGCCTTAATGGTCAGGTTTTTTGTATCCTGCAGATGGAGTGGGCATTGGTCTTTCCATATTCAAACTGTTTGCAGCAAGCAAATTTGTTGGCTGCCAAGGGATAGGGTCTGCCATCAGTCTTGGGCTGTGAGATCTAAGGACTCGTCTTAGATCAGTTGCTATGATGGGTCTGCCATCTGATCCAGGTTGAAGCTTTTGAGCTATCTTTTCATCTGATGGAGAATTTATTTTTTTAATGTCTATAGCTCTTATTTTTAGCCAGAGGGTATGGTCATTTTTCAGATCAAATTTCTTTGTAAAGTGGTTCGTGGGCTTTTTGCCCCCTCTTTGACATCTTTGTGAAGCGCTTGACTGGGTTGTTTTGTTTAGGCAAGGAGACCTTTGTGAAAGGCCATGGAAACCCATTTGTCAGGGCTGACAGTCTAATTTTTCTTCAGTGAAAATGTAGAACTCAGAAGGAACTGTTGACAGTCATCTTGGGTGAGTGTTAGATGATGCCATCTGACCAGGATAGGAAGCAGAAGGCTCTGGAGGGAGGGCCTCTGTAGCCAAATGCAGATACCCAGGATTTGGAGGCAGATTTATTTAATGTTGGATGGGCACTGACAATGAATCAATTGTTCTTCAAAATGTCAGGCCTTGAAGGCTCATGGAGGGAGGTTTTTATGGGGTTGCAGAGGAAAGATACAGAGGTAGAGTACTTACCTATCTTTGATTGATTCTTACAATATGCACCATAGTGACCAGCTAGACATCAAAGTGACCAACCATTTCTAAGAGAAAGAAGCAACCAGAACTATCATGGGAACTATCACCGAAGCAACTGAAGTATATTGGCTTGAAGTGGACATTTTTTGCCTCAATTTCATAGTTATTGCTATTTAGATGGATGATAGGTCTACTCAGGGGTGTTGCTTCCTCAGATAATTTTAAATTGATGGGTTCAAGCTCTATATTTGGTGGCTGTCTTAGTCACTTTTCTCTTGTTGGTGAGACAAAGTATCCCATGCCCCAAATTAAAGAAGGAAAGGTTTATTTAGCACACAGTTTGTGGTGATTTCAGTACATAATCAGCTGGTTCCATGGCAGGGTTGTGTAGCAGATGGGCAACCGTTCATGGCAGTGGAAAATAGCAAAAGCAAGAACAAAAGAGGAGAAATGAGAGAGTAAGCCTCTTTCCCTCCCTTATACCATATGCAGTCTACCTGCCTCAGGGCGGGTGTAGCACTCACATCAATAATTTCTAGGATTGTACTATGAATCACAACCTGTACTAGCCCATCCTCATGATTACATGAGGCTTTGGGGAGACATCTAGACATACATTATAACATTGGCCCCTAAGATAGATTTTTAAAACATGTTACTTTAGGTTAACATTGGAATTTCTAATCTGGTGCTCATTAGTCTTAAATTATTTACTAATTGGCCTAAGCTTGACATTTTCTCTTGGCTACCAGTGAGATAGTGATGATCCTTGAATGAATTATGTTAACTATCCTCAGATTAGAGTCTAAATCGCAAGAATTTGGATACTTGACCCAGAAGCTCTATTCAGAAGAGCGAAGAGGTTTCAGTTTCAGTTTCAGAGATGTCTCTTTTATCTGTTGTGATTTTATGGAGAAAAATTTGTGCCTCTTCTCCTTTAACGTACCTTTTAGGATACCTTTTAAGGTACCTTCTGTCTGATGGAGGATTCAAAGTTTTTTGTCATCAATCACCAGTGCAATTGTGTAATAGAGTACTATTTAGCATGAGCCTAAGTAGAAGGAAGAAATGAATGGTACTGAATTACAATGAATGTGAAGGCACTGAGGAGTTCTTTAACTCCAGTAGGAATAAAATAGGAATTAAGTAATGTTTACTCCTTATTAAACCAAGTGAGGTTTATTATCATTTTTTTCTGAGGCTCTCAGTTTTGTATCTTTTGGGGGATTCAATATGTTAATAGAAGCATTTGCTAATTTTCCTGCTTATACACATACATAATTTATAATTTGGGCTATTTCAATCTTTATAATCCTGCTATTTTGTGTCCCCCTTTATTTCTATGTAAAGCAGATCTCATTTTGCTCACATTTTTCTTTTTAAAAATAATAATGCTCCTAGATAACTTTGGTACCAGTTTCAGTTCCTGAACTCTGCCAGCCATTTCCAGGAAGCACAAACACCAGCAACAACTAAGTTCACAGTGTCTGTTTTTTCCTTGGCTGATTCATAGCCAGATGTATATCTGCAGTTGACATTTAATAACACCCAAGTGTTCTTATGAGTAGGAGGAGTAGGTGACTGTTTCTGGGGACATGAGTCAGAGGGCTGGGGAAACCCTCCTTTACCAAAGTGCTTCCTACCTTCTGTCTGATGTCTAAAATTCTCCAAGTGAGCACTCTTTTGGTTGAGATTCTAGTTCTTGTTGCATTCACTGGAAGGGAGAAACACTGGAAACTCGAGCTTCCTAATCTTTGATGTTCATATGAATCACAGGGTGGAGGTATCCTGTTAAAGTGACAGTTTGGGTTTTAGTAGTTTTCAGGTAAAGCACATGAGTCTAACAAGCTTGCAAGTGGTGTTGGAATCACTAGTGAGCAGAGCAGACTTTGAGTTGTAAGACTATCTCAGAGGTTCTCAAAATGGCTGCACAGTAAAATCTTCTAGGGAGGCTTTATGTTTTCACAAATGCTGAAAGGTAGACCGTGACCCTGACCAACTACATGAGATTGTCCTGGGGACTAAACATAAGTAGTTTTTAAAGTTTTCCAGGTGATTCAAATGTGTGGTCATATTTGAGAAGAAGTACTCCAAACTAGCAACCCTTGCCCATAGCTGCAATTAGAATCATCAACGGAGCTTCAGAAAAATATCGCCTCTTGCTAAAGTAAAGATAAATGAAATTTGAATCTTAGTCATTTCAAGCATTCATACTTTTTTTAAATAAAAAAGAAGGCTGTGTGTTTTGAATATATGACCAGGTTTAAGAAATACTGCTGCATAGATCAGTCTTTCTAACTTATTGTGGATTAAATTTTCTCTGAGCTAGGTTTGAAGGGAGCAGTGGGAGAGGCAAGAAATGAAGGCTCAGAAAAATGCAGGCCATAGGATAGGCAGATATGCAAAACTATAAATGGGGAAGGTAAGGGAGTTGACCATTTTGTACACTGTACAATCTTGCCCCCAGATACCCTAGAGAGTATCCAGTAGGAGGATTTGGGATACTCTGATCATGGCTGGTCTTGTTGGCTGTTTGGTTTTAGTAGGCAGGATGCAATGTGAAATCTGAGCCTGCTAAGCCTTCTTCATAGTTTTTTTTGAATTAAGTGCTTCAGTGAAGTTTGAAAAACAGCTCCACTTTGCCTAACCTGTCCTGGTTTTAGCACTGAACTTCTGGCTTCCTGGGAGACTCATCAATTCCAGACAAATTGGGACCATTGGTCACACTAGCCCATGCTCTCCTCTGTAGCAGTGACCCAGATCTCAGTATGTGGCTACAGCAGAGGTGCATGCTTATTATTTTTGCTGATCAGCTGGAAAAAAGTGAGCCTTACTAATTTTTTATGTTGATTTCATTCATTGTTGATGAGAAAGGCTAGGTATTGTGAAAATAGTGGGGAATATGTAGAAACCTAATGATTTAAGAACAATGGCATAAGGACAATTTGAATAGATTTTCTTGGGTTCACTTTTTTAAAAGAATATTTGTGATACCAAGATCCCCTCACTCATACACACACATATATGTATATCAGTGTTAGGTTGGCATAGCATTGACCTACATAGGCACAGAGGCAAAATAGATTCAAGGAGATGAGCAAAATCATGGTCTGTTCTGAGCTCCATCTGACAGATGGATGTAACCTACTCAGAGAATATTTTCAAAAGCATGTGGCTTGAATGCAGATTAATGTCATGCAAAATGAATATGCAAATGTTAAGACACCAATTCACACAGTAAAATGCCACATCAGAGGAAGATAGGGTTAATTAGGAAAGACATTTTTGAACATGTGAATGTCACTTTATGAAATAAGGATAATGTCACCAAAGAGGCAAGACACAGCCTAAACCCAAACCCATTCAGATAAGATCGGGTATGTTCAGGGTGATATAGCTGTAGACCCCAAACTCATTGAAAATATACACTAAAGGGAGAGGTTAAAAACTAGACGATGCAATGATCATTGTTGTAATTCATAGACTTTAGAGTTATTATTACTGAGGTAATCCACCATCAACACAACCAAAATACGTTTGTGAAGCTACTTCAGACTGTGCTATCATCTTATACATAGCTGATTTCCCTGATTTAGAAGCCACCAGGAATTCCTTACTTGCATCAAGTCTTTGAGTTAGACTCCTGGGGGTAGTTTCCACATTTAAGTGTAAGAGCCATTTAGAAGACTTGTTAAAGAGAGGTTGAGCCCCACCTTCAGAGTTTCTGATTCAGTAGTCTTGAGGTGAGGCCAAGAATCCTCATTTTTAATTAGTTGTCATGTGCTGCTGATACTGCTTGTCCAGAGATCACATTTTGAAGAAGACTTGACTAGAGCATTGTCCTTAAGCAGTTTTACAGAGTATCACAGTTCTTTCTAGAACAGACTTGACATTTAGAACATCAGGATCCAAACTGAAGACTATTAGAGGGATGAAAATTGGAAGCTGAGAAAGCCAGAATCCATCTAAGGAAACAAAGTGAAAGCACCTTTATTTTTGTTTAGGTCTAGAACTATAGCTATCTACTAAAAACATAGCCTTTCTGGACTTTATATTTGTTCAAATAAAGTGAACCCACACCACTGTGTCTTAAAAATAAAGAATATTCTACTCTTTTGAAAGGAAATCTTGTTTGCTTATGAGTAAAAGCAGGATTACAAAATTCTGAACAAGTCTATCACACAGTAACATGCAGTCTCTTTCTTCCATGAAAGGGCCATCTTGCTGAGCAATCACGGGGGCCAAGGAGTTTCTTAGTTGTTTATGTGGATGAGATAATACTGATAATCACATTTCAGTTAAAACTATATATTGACTTAAAGCAAGACACATAACTCTATTTACTTTTTTAGACTATTTGAACTGTAATATTTAAAGCAAGTGCTTCTAACTTTTGCAGAAAAATGTAAGATGTACTGGATTCTGTATTTGATGGATCTACCATCCATTCCCTCTTCTCTTCCTTCCTAATAGCACCCATAATTGCAAATCATTTATTTTCCAAGTGGCCTTAGTGGATTATTGTTACAGAGTGGAGAAAGGAGACAGAGAAGATAGGACAGTCAATAAGAGACATATAAAAAAAAGTTACTATTGTGGGTTATTTGAGCTCAGTTATGCTGGAGAAATGTTATGATTTAGGGCAAGCTGTTGGGAGATAATTCTCCATGGTATTTCTATACATTCTGTGATAGTTGTCCTCATCTGTATTTTCAGATATTTGTATCATAAACATTCTTGGAATATTACATTCAGGAACAGAGAGTAGATTTGTTTTCTGACAAAGATAGTGATATCTTTCTCCCAGAGAAGTTTTTATAGGTTTGCCCTTATAAGGTTTAAGGTTTATAAGCTTGGAGCCCTTCAGTTATGAAACAGACTTATTATGTGGGTCCTAATAGTATTCAACTTATACTATTTCACATCACCCTCAGCAGATTTGGGTGTCAAGATAACAAATGAATCCTTGAAGTTCATGACATCTGCTAGTGCTTTGTCTCTGATTCAAGCATCTCATATCTTTGGTTAGAATGTTTGAATTTGGGATGGACTAGCCTGCTAGTTTGCAGGCTAGCTAAATTCTCAGCTTGTTTGGATCCTTGACAGATGTCTCAGACTTATCCTTGTTGAGGGATGATAAAGCTAGAGTATTTAACAACGCCAGTCATTAGTTGGAAGCTACTCCCAGAAAGCATCAGATCTTAAAATTTTCTAGCTTTTGGAAAGAAAAAGCTAAATTACCTTCTGTAACTTCTGAGAAAGCTTCCGATGAGGTGTCAATTCTGCCATTTAGGGTTTGAGGTGCTTGCTAAAATGGTAAGGCCTGGAGGATATAGAAAAGGCACAAGAAAGGTCTGCTGAACCCAGATTGATGTCCGTGTGACATTTTGGAGAGCACCTGTGAAGAGAAAGAGAAGGACACATAAAATGAAGCCATCAAAAGTAAGTGGTACCAGGTCATGAAATATCTTCACAGCTACAATAAGTAATGTGAGGGTAGGGATGAGGAGATAGCTTGGTGGTATAAGTGCTTGCCTGGCAAGAACAAGGACCTCGGTTCAACCCCTTGTACCACATGCCATGTAGGCCCCAGAACCCTAGGCGCACTGTGCTGGCCATTGAAACTGGGTGTGGTGGCTCATGCCTGTAATCCCAGCACTGGAGGGACTGAGACAGGAGGATCACTAACAGTAGGGTGGATAGTGAGACCCTTTACCAAGTAAATAAATAAATAAATAATCTTTATAAAAAGTAATCTAATTATAATTAGGAGTTTTTGGATGTTTCAATCAAGGTAGCAACTATTTTTTGGGGCATATATTATGTTTTAGGCAGCATGCCAGAGAATTTAAATATATTAACATAAATCTTAATTTTCAATGCATTTTTGAGATTTTATGTATAAGAAAAAAATGTAGAGAATTTAAGAAACTAGCTCAAAATTAAACAGCAAAATTAATTTCTCCATTTATTTGAAAGTACATTACCAGCTCGCAATCCCAGCTGTGTTTGCTCTGAAATCCATGGCATTTTCATTCTGCTATAGCTAATGCTTTCTTCAAATATTCTTTATATTTGAAGAAAGAAAATACAGTTCTCAGCATGAACTGATTCATCATAGGTATTGGATTTGTTTGCATCATTTTATTTTATTTTTGAATATGAGAAAGTTTACATTTTTATTATGTAGCTATGAAATAGCAATTTATCCTTTAAACATCATAAGCTAATGTCCAAGACAATTTGTAGTTGATCAATAAATTTCTTTAATTCAAATTCAAATATTCAACTACTATTTTTGAGAATCATTCCAATCCAAGTTATCATATTTTAAAAGTTTAGAAATTAATACGATGCATACTGAAATAGTAAAACTATAAATACATTGAAGTTTTCATGTTTAAGTGAATCCTACATTTTTATTGCCATGTAGTCACATTCTATTTATTTAAAGTGAGCAATTTTGTCTTCTGAGAAATCTCCATTTATGTTGCTAATGGTTCATAAATAAATCTCTTCTGCACTCCTAAACTCCAAAAGAACCCTTTGAGATTAAATCTTCCATGATTTATATTAATTCCTGTGTGAGGGTATTGAGAAATTTTGGCACAAACAAATTCAGTTATTTTTGAGTTAAGTATGAAGATGAAAGTAATGAAAGAATGTCTACTGGTTGAAAGCTAGCTAGGTGTTGAATATTTCTTTTTCTCTAAACATTTTTTCCAAGATGCTTAAAAACAATGTGGAAATTCAAATGGAAAAATTCTTTACATAACTATGGTTAGTATAGGGATTCTGGAGTTTTAAATAAAAGTCCGTCTGGATTAGAAAGCACTTCTGGAAGTGCTTCTCCTCCCATGCTTTTCTTAGGCTGGCTAAATGTCAGCGATGCATTGAAAGGGAGCATTAAAGATAACATTCACACTCTACAATTATGTTGTTGTGGAAGTTATCTGTTGGTAACCTACAAACTTTTGCAAATTCATATTTTTTATGTCTAACAAATAATATGCCCTGATGCTATTACTTTTGAAAAAAATTGATTTCAACTTTGACCATAATGATGTGCACTTCTTTGCTATTTATTTGAGGACTGTATTTATACTAGGCAGGCATTAAAGTTCAACTTAAACATTTGCCTCAAAATGTCTATGTTTGGTTTCTCATTTCTAATTCTGCTGAGGAAAGGGCCTGGAGGTGATAAAGCTGTAGGAATTAAGCAAGTCTACTATCTTACTTTATTTAAATATTGCTTAGAATTGCCTACAGAATTTGGCTGAATATTATATCTCCAAGTGAAGGTTATTTATGTCATGAAGTGAAGGAACAGAGGGAGAGTCATGACTGCTTCATGAACTTCAAAGGTCATGGTCAGCTTCTAAGAGTACCATTTTTCTTAGACTCCTTAGATCCTAGGAAGTATATTGGGATTTTGCAAAGCGGAAGACAATCCTAGACCTTGGGATTGTCACCTTCCTCACTGAAGGAAAACAGTAAGTTGAAGCTGTCTTCTATTTTTTGGCCATTTCTTCTGAAAAGCTGGGAAGTCACCTGAGAGAGGGAAGAATTAAAGAATAGATGTCTGATTTTGTGGCCCAAGCTCATGTTTGCGAGAGGGCCATTAACTAAGGCAGGGCTACAGGAAGAGTATTCCAGGTGATATTCTGGGATTCCTGCCTTAAATACTTAAGAGAGAACTTTAATTCCAGAAGAGATAGAATTACTCAAGGATTGTATTTGCCAAGTCTGACCAAAGAAGCCTTCCCTTCAGAGGAGATGTGTTTCTTCTTGAGGCCTAAATAAATATGAATACAGGTAGAAATGAACAGAATAGCTGGCCCACAACACAAATACTCACAACAATGGGAAGATATGCGTTACCAAGAGTACCTGGTCAGGACTCACTTCTATTCTTCTATTCTTCTATTAAGTAACTGGAACTGCCATGATTTCCAACCTTATATGCAACTTCTCAGTTCATCAAAACTTCGAAGTTCAACACTCCCAGGGACAAATACAAAACTGACTCAAATTGACTTTTCCTTCTGTATTCTTCATGTCTGCTGGTGGCTAACCCAGCCATCTATCCAGTTAACCTGTTCATTGTTTTTAATATCAAATCAAACTCCTCATTTCTGTCTCCTGCATCCACATCTCCTAGAACTGCTTTAGTTTATGCTCTTATCTTTCTTCACAAACCTTCCCAGTTGTTGGATATCTAATGCAAATCTTGCTCTATAATTCCACTGCTAAAAATAATCAGTGGCCTTCTCTACTACAGCTTGTGAGGTAAAAAGTGAACTTATCTTAATAGTTCCCTTAAAAAAGAGCCTGATTTTTACTGTTTTCAAATATCCATAATGTAAATAAACCACTGTGGCCAATTTGAAGCTTCTACAATTTAACAATCAGCTCACACAATTTCTGAGTAATTAACAATCAGCTGCCAGCTGGTTCTAGCACACCAAATGCATCAAACTCCTGAGGAGGTGGTACCTGCCTACTTCTCTTATCAGTTGGCAATCTTTCCCCCAGATTTATGCTCTAGGATATGCGTGCTTGTAGCTCCCTATGTGCTCCGGGCTGCTTATCATTAGCATGCTTTTGTTCAAGCTGTCTGAATATTTGTCCAGAATACTCTTTCTTCACTTCCCCCTTAAGGGTGCAACTCATCTCCTTCATGTTTCTAGATCCTTCCACCCTCTCTGGAACTGGCTGTGAAGTACCCTCAAGGAAAATTTTTCTCCTTTACTCTTCCAGTCTTCATTTGGGTGCCCAGGAGCTGCCCTAAAATGAAGGTTCACGTACAAGCAATTTATTAGTAGTAGGTTTCCTCACAAAAAATCAATAGGAGAGTGGCAAAGGGGACTGGAGGGGAAGAAGGCCAAGGATTTTGCATTACCATGGAGAGTAACTTCACTTCCATTGCATAGAGGAGGATTTTTGGAGATAGCATAGATTACATATGAGAAGGGTCTTGATAAGGGGCAAAGAGGTTGAAGCCTGCCAGTCATAAGAGTTGTGTCTGGGGAAGCAAATTCCCAGGCACTTTCACCTCTCCATGTATATGTACAGTGTCTGTTATATCCTCTTATCTCCAAAACATACATCTGTGTCCATGGGCACACGGGCATGCATACACTCCTCAGCCTGGCTTGGGTTCCTCTCCTCGGTATTCCTCTGATATACTGGCTATATCTCCATCACTGTAGTTTACCCCATGGTTTAGAATGATTTCTCCATGTATCAGCATCCCCTTATTGTGACCACTTTGAGGATAGGAATCATTTACCTTTGCGGTAGATACACAATAAGTGTTTAATAAATGTGTATTCATTAAATGTATAAAGCAGGAAGCAGTGGTGACAACACGCATGGAAATAGCTGTGGCTGGGGAAGGAGCATGGGTGGAGTGGTCTAGAAAGGCTGGATGGGAAGTTGAGGCACGTGAACCCTTGAGTATAACCCAGATCTTAAGCCTTTATGTTTGGTGTGCTCTGCAAAGATAACATTAACAAAATATAAGCTTGGCAAAACTGGAAAACACTTCTCCAGGCTCACTGGGGACAAGCTTTCTCTTTTTCCTTTTAAGAAACACTTTAAATTATTAGGAACATTTATAAATTATGAGTAAAATGTTGGCATGACAAAAGAACCTATGCCTGGCCTTCACACCAGAGTTGAGAGAAGGCTTGAATGCATTGTTCCTAGGGATTTCCCTGGAGTCTGATTAGCATCTAAGTACACTTCACACTGCAGCTCCCCTGCTTACAACATGTAATTATGGATATTACTAGCATCTTTAATTTGACAAGTAATGTGGAGGGTGAACATTAAATGGGAACTGTAACATTTGGCAATGCACGCTGCAGAGCTCAGTCTTGCACTACCACCAGGATCATCTGTGTGTGCCAGACAAACCTTATGAAGATGACAGGTACTAGGAAATCAGTGAGGGCAGTATTTCGTCCTCCTTATCCCTTCCCAAAATTAATAGTTCAGTGCCATTGGTTAAACTACATGGACCACAAAGAAAATCAAATTCTAATTAACAGTGGTAAAACCCATTCTTCCTCTGCCCTCAAGTATTAGTACCATGTGTGTTGCTTCATTTCCCCTTTATACCAACCAGGGTGGGGCTTCCGTACCCTCAGCTGTGAAATTGCTGAGCTGATTTAGTTGAGTTTCTCTTACTCAAGTTCACACATACTCAGTCAACCATTGAAATCTCTGCATCACTGTGACTATTGTGAACTATAGTATTTTATATATTTGAAAATTTCTAAGAGAATAGATTCTAAATATTCTTACTGAGAAAAAGAGATACTTCTCAAGTGTTGATTTCAAGTATTCTCAGCAAAAAATGATAAGAATGTGAGAGAATGCATTAATTAGCTTGTTTTAGCTGCACTGCAATGTATATTTCCTTCAAAACATTTTTATTTGCCTATTAAAAGTAACATTTTAAAGACCCTACTGTTTGTGCCTCTCTGCTACCAGGCACCTGGCAGTGCAGTGCATCACCCACTTCTCCCTCTTTCAGTTTTGTGGCCTTATGCTCCCTCTGGCATTCATATCTTGGCACCTCTTCTCTCATTTGTTTTGCTTATCCCTGGCCTCTAAGTTGCTCCCTGATGCCTGTTCCAGCTCCCATCCTTGCATCTCAAAGGGAAGGAAGGAGAAGATGTTCCTGTCTAATTCCCACTGCAAATCTGGGAGCTAATTCTGCCAAAAGAACCATGTGGCATTTTTGAGAAAGGCTGAAAGCACAAATGGGAAAGATACAGTGTTCACTGGTTGATTGCGTTGAAATATCAAACTTCATGGCTCAAGCTATTCTAGCCATGGACTACTTGCCTTTGGACCATAGGACAGGGTATATTATCTTTTCTAAACAGTTTTGTTCATGCTTGTCTATTTTTGATAACATGTTTATGCTATCAAAATAAGCAAAATACTTTTTGCTTAGTATTTGCAGTGCTGTTGAGCTTTTTCCTTCTCAACCTGTTTTTTATTGAGAATGGAATCCCATAAAAATGACCTCAAAAGAGAGGATCCAGAGTGGCACTTCTTAAACTTGGAATCATACTCCCATCACCTGTGGTTCTTGTTCGAATGTTTTGGTCCAGCATGGCTGGGCTGGAGCCTGAGTTTCTGCATTACCAGTGAGGCTCTGGACACTTTGGTTGTTGCTGGCTTAGGTTCTACACTTCAGTTAGATAACTCTCAATGTCCTTTGATACCAGACTATCCAGACATGTTTAATTAACAATAATTAAATAATGGAGGTTGAGTATAAGATATAGTATTTTCCTCAAGCATGTGTATTATATGTACTACATTTTGGAAAGATTCTGGTAAACCTTTGGACCCTTAAACGACAAACCTACTTTGAAACTATCTCATTGCCATTTGTTTCTCAATAAAATTAATTAAAAAGAACAAACGGATAGAGGCCAACTGAGCAATTTTTTGTGCAACTTTTCTGAGATCTCATCTGAGATGTTTGAAACTGAGAACTTCAGAGTATTAATCTAGAGGAATTTTTATCTGTAGCAATATTTTAGGTTGATGTTGCCTGCATAATTAGTGCTAAACTGACAGTTTCCACAGGAGAGCTATTCAGGTGTTTCAGATCTGAAATCCTTAGAGACAGAACAAAATAGTATCAAAGTTCCCTAAGTGTAACCTTCTTTTAAACCAAAACAACACTCATCATACTTCAGTCCTTTTGGCTCTCTGAGCAGCACCATGGCGGTAGGTAAGAACAAGCGCCTTACAAAAGGTGACAAAAAAGGAGCCAAAAAGAAAATACTGGTACGATGTGAAGGTGCAGGCTATGTTAAACATAAGTAATATTGGAAAAACACTTGTAACCAGAACCCAAGGAACCAAAATTGCATCTTATGGGCTCAAAGGTCGTGTGTTTGAAGTGAGCCTTGCTGATCTGCAGAATGATGAAGTTGCCT
>NDGM010778218.1:0-10842 GCA_002564305.1 Octomys mimax
ACTGTCCTACTGATTAGTTTTGAAACTGTCTCATTGCTATTTGTTTCTCAATAAAATTATTTTCTTTAAAAAAACCACTGATCTTTCCTTCTTTGCATCTTTGTTAAGTTCCATGTTTGCCTGGCCAAACCTGAGGTATGCCTCCCTTCACTGCTATCAAATCCCTTTCCCAAGAGACACATACACGTGCTATGTTCATCTTATTAGAAGCTCTGAGAGCTCTGTACTAACATCAAGATCTTTAGAAAACTACCTGAATACTAGTGGTCAAATTATTTAGACATCCTGCACTTTAGTCTCCTTACCTATTTCCATATCTAACACAGTTCTTGAAATTCTCAGCAGTGGATGATGGTGGAGGATGAAGAAACAAAGACAAGAATCAGAATGCAGAAAGCTGTGGTCAGGTGGCGCCCTCTCACCTGATGGAAAAAAAAAGGCCTATTGACTGTTATGCATTCTTTATACAATCAACAAGAGGTTGATAAAAGGTGAAACCCTTCTTCTAATGGGAGAAAGGACCTGCCTAGCCACTTGTTTGTCTGGCCGTCCTCCAGCATTCTATGTTTTAAGCCTGGCTTTGCTTTGGCTCTGCATTTGTATGCAATCTCCATCTAAGACACTTTCCCACAAACTACAGAAATAATTATTACTATTTGACAGCATTTGGCAATTTTTATATGCAGCCATCCAACATTTTGAATGACATATATTAAGGCATGCAAAATAAGTTGAAAGTGAGAACTTCAACTTTATAGGTAAACTTAATAAGTCAGAGTTCATGTTATGCAAAAAAAGAATACGCTACTCAATGAGGAAAGTACTTTAATTATGTCTCTCCATATCTTAAGGAATATTCCCACTTTTCATGTCATATTTTTAACTAGAAAGGCAGCTAATTAAGATAAATTTCATGTTATATAACTTACATTTATTCACACAATTTCACTGAGAATGCAGCATACTTGAACTCACGTTGGTACACTACAATCCCTGTTGTCTAAAGTCATTGTATATTTTTTTTCTTGAGGTACTGGGTACTGAACTCAGGACCCTGTGCTTTCCAGGCAAGCGCTTCTACTGAGTTGTCTCCCAGGCCCACATTGTATAAATTTTGACCAGATAAAAATGGAGGAAAAAACTGACAAAGTAGGAGGAAACATATTGATTGGTGGAACCCTGCAGCCTCACGGATTGCACCCATGAAAGGCTGGGAAGTCGGACAATAGAACAATATATGGCAAAGCTTTGGACCTCAGAGAAGCTCTCTGTGATGTTCCTGGTGATGACAGTCACAGTCACTAAAGCAGTCTTAATTGCCATGCCCCTGTGCAAACTGGGGTATTGATATAGCAGTGAGAGCATTAATAGTCCTTGAACATCAAGATGTCATTTTAAAGGCATCCCTTTTGGAAGCAACACATGAAATCCACTCAAGTGGAGACTGTTTTGCAAAAAGCCACACTTCAAATCATCTTCAGCATTGTAAAAGCCATTTCCAGAGCTTGACTTTGTCTTCTGGTTTGGATTATCTGGTAAACTTAGAAAATTATCTTCTCTCTTTATGGATTAACAGATGACCTTCAGAGAAGAGTCTGGTAAATAACCATGATGCTAGCCCATTATGGAAAGATTAGGCAGCAGCACTCATGATTGTCCTTCTGCCTATTAATGAAACACTGCAGCTACCACTACTTTAACTGAATTTTCTGCACAAAATTTGAAACACAATGCTAGACAAATATTAATTGCTGTTTGAATTTTGGGGCACTGCAAATAGCTAAATTTGAGATGAGAGACCCTCTTTCAGAAAAAAAAAATTAAGTGCCACCTTGGATTTATCAGAAAACTACATTTACTGCATAGGAAATGTTTAGCCTTATTTATATAGTTACTTGTCACCATTCAGTGGTAGTTTTGATTCTAATCAAAGCACAAACTTTCTGAACTGAATTTCTGTGCTTATTTGAAATAACAGCAGTGTGTTTATTAAAGTTAACAAATCTGTGACTCAAAAAGACATCTAACTAAAGAATTTTATATTAATAAAGAATTTACATTAATACAGAATGTCTGAAAGTATAGTAGAAATGTGACTCTTTGAGCAAAATTATTCCATTGCTGTAAAAATCAGACATTAATAATTCATTTTTCATAGTATTTACACTTCTGGCTTTTGGAAAGGCATGGTAGTTTACAAGGCCTACTAAGACAAGAGGGATCGCAATCCTCCTACCAAAAATACACTTTAAAGTTAACTGACCTCTCTGTCCCAGGGTACAGAAAGCCATCCTCCCAACGCAGCAGAAAATTTCCTCCTGTTTAAAATCACTCTGAATTTAATGTTGTGTACAACTTCCAACTTTACAGGAGCTCACATTGAATTAATAAAATTAAGAGGACAGAATGATTTGAAAGGTATCCATCAGGGACTGTGTCAAAGAAAAAAAAAAACTGAAACTCTTTCAGAGTGTTCCACTTACAGGCTCTAGTGAATAAACTTCCCAAACACAAGTTCACGATTATGACAATGCTGGGATCATTACATAAATTAGACCTTTTGCTAGCCCTTGGAAAGCTTGCCTTCTTGTGTGGAATGCACATAGAAAGACTATTATAATCTAGTGCATCAAAGACGGAGCTGTGCATGGCTGAGACAAGATAATGCTCCAGGAAAAGTTAACATCTGAAGTGATCCTTGGGCAACACCAGGCATTTATGAGAAAATAAGTACGTGTTGGAGAAAAAGGAAGCTGGCATTCAGAATGCCGATCCATGCAAAAGCTAGTTAAGCAAAATTACCAGAGGAAATTGGTATATTGGGAAAGCTAAAAACACTTTGAGTATATAAATTATCAGGCAGGAGATAAACAGAAAAGTAAGCAATATTGGGGAATCTTATATCATTAAAAGAGTTTGAATTTTATCATGCATGAAACTAGAAGTCAGGAATATGAGAACATGAGTGATGTAGTTCCACTGAAAGTTAAGGCAAAAGCACGGGAGGTCATTTTTCTGAGGATATTCAATTAATATATCCAAATAGCCGTTCATAGACCAATAATCACAGGTTCCCCTGTGGCTAAAACATAAGCGAGTGGTCAATATTTGTGCACTAAATGTTGTCTAAAACTTTTCCTGGGTAAATAAATCCATGGAGAAAAAGGAAGTATAATGATTAAATCATTTTTAAGACATTATAATTATGTACATAGTTGCCAAAAAATATTCTAAGAGAGAAAAAGTTATAAAGGTTGAAAAAGGGAGATGAGATAGCAGAGCAGTTGTGAAACTCTTCTGACTTGGTACTGAAACCCTTACATGTCCACACAAATACAAATCTGTTTACCCATCTGGATTACAGAATGTGACACCAAGTATTTCATTTGCTTCCCCATATTTCTCAGTTTCTTTGGTATTAGAGAAGACCAGGTAACCACTCCTGCCAAGGGAAAGAGGTAGCCCAGCGGGAAAGTCCCTTCCTGGCTCAAGCAGTGAAAAGCTTGTGTGCAGTCAGGTATCTCTCACCTTGGCATAATGTCCAGCTGAGTGCCAGGAGGTCGAGGCTCCACCAGCCTGGCTGCCCGGGTGTCTGGCAAGATTATAGCCACTTACTATAGCATCACCTAGCAATTCTATGGGTGCCATAAATTAGTATAAATCTGATCCCAAATGAATCCACCCTTCCTTCTTATTCTATCTTCCTGTCTTCTTTCTCATCTGATTTAGATCTGTACAAGGGCCTAATGTCATCCTACTTTCTACTGCTAACTTCCTCTAAGTGCCACTTTCGGAAAATCAAAATATAATTGCAGAAATTAAAAGAAAATGTCAGAGACAAAAATTCCATAATCAAAATAAGCTTTGAAAAGCTATGGAGGGTAGTAAACCAAAATGTTATCAGAAGCTTTATCTCAGAAGCACTTTGGTGATTGTTTTGTCTTATATTACCTTTAATATTCTTTCAATTTTTAAAAAGTGAGCCTGCACTACTTTTATATGAAAAGTAAGCTTTTAAATTTAAATTTTAAGACATGATCTACAATCTTGCCTGATACTGCTTTCTATGAACAACAAACAGAAGTGAAGTAAAGAAAAGCAGTTGAGAGCCCACTGTCTTATTCTTTTGAGACCCTAGATATATACACGCATTCTTATTGTCAAGATTATTCTAGTTTCTGTAATTTTTTCCCATCTACTTTTTGGAGAACAGTCTTAAGTGTAATATCATAATATCCGATTATAATTACAATGATTTCATTGTTTGAATTAAACTATTCTTACTATTTCTTAATATGAAGAATTGCTAACTGTACTCTCTCATTCTCTAAATTATATTTGAATTGCTCAGAAGAAGAGTATTAGGTTTTTTTTTTTTCATGTATTTGGTACAGGGTCTACAGGGCCTACAGGGTCTCACTATGCAGATCAGCCTTGTAGTGATTTTCCTATTTTCAGCCTCCCAAGTGCTGGGATTACAACATACCACCATGCCCAGTCTTAATCACCATCTCAGTGTGCCCTGGGGTTGGGGCCGACATGGCATGCCAGGGATCGAACTCCCATCCCTACAGAGGTGCTTAGTTGTTTATTTTTTTAAACTTGTTTCATTATGTTTTTTTTTTCTTAAAAACTTTTAATATATAGCATTCAAAAAATACCACAGGTCCATCCCCTTGTCCCATTATATTCATGCTTTATTATTGTCTTTGTTTGTATTTTGCCTTAATCAAGTGAGAGATACCGTACGGTACTTACACTTATCTGCCTGGATTACTTTACTCAAGATTGTATTTTCCAGGTGTATCCATTTTCCTACAAATGCCTCACATTTGTCACTCTTTGTAGCCAAGTAGCAGGCAAAAGATCCAAGGGCACAAGAACAAGGGGTGAGGAGGTGGAGGAGGAGGAGAAGTAAGTGGGCTAACCACACTCCAGTTATAGGAACCTCAAGGCCTCAATTTATGTAAACATTGCAGGCCACAAACATGAGCTAAGATTAATAACATCAACAAGAATGAAAATTGGAATGGAGGAATTAGAAGAAGAGGAAGGGAATGGGCTTCTTTTATGTGATCCAGAGGGATCACGTAAAGAAATGCTCTGTGGCATGTGCACGTGCCTACTTCTCAAGATGATGTTGAAAGGGAAAAGCTGCAAAAGTATACTGAAAACAAAGCCATAAAGCCATATACATTTAATTGGAAATCTCTGATATACAATAGCTATGATATTTCCCACACCTAGGAAACTAATATTCACAGTAAAATAAAATAAAATAAAATAAAATAAAATAAAATCTTACTGTCACCTATAGAGTACTCAAACATATTTATTGAATTTTAAGTAGTTTTTATTATTTTCTAAGTTGTGTAACAGGAGGAAAATATTGTGAAAAAACTAAATTAGCACACAAGGTTATGCTAGGCTGTTTATTGCTTACCTGCTAAGATATTCTAATTAAGTCATTTGCAATTTAATCTCCCAAAACTCAAATTTTCAGATTTTAGTTTGCATTAAGGGTTTACTAAAATTGACATGAACTTGTGTAGATGAAAAACATCTTATCTCAAGGATTTGAGGTTGATTAAAGAAATAGCACTTTTCCTGAAAATAACAAGGATATTTACAGGCAACAAGAGGAACATAACATTTCAAGCATAATTTTGATCTAAATTCTTTCTATCTAATTTTATAAACTACCTTAAATTTCAAATATTTTAAGATCATGACTTTTAACATTGTGAGGATAAATACCAGCCTGCAATTTACAAGTGAAACAATGTATTGCTCTGATTTTTTTTATTCACAGAATTCTCTTTTTCCACAAACACTGAAGTAAGACATTAGCTGTTGGCATTCCCTAATAGAAGTATGTTATCATCAATAAGTCATGAAACCCTTGTTCATAGTCTTAAATAAAGTTCTGCCTTATTATAAAACATCAAGGTGAAACACCACTGTGGTTCCAGGTACCAGCACAACATACCAACACAAGGTGCAAGAAAATTTTCTCTATGGTCATGAAGACAATAAATAAGCCCATCTCAATCTGCCTGTAATAAATATGTTAATGTTTAAGAAAAAAAGATTATGTATCAATGTTTCCATCATTGCTTGGGTATTGATAGCTAATTTGTATTTTCTCATTGTCATCAAATGCCGGAATAAAAATTTCAAAAACTATGGCTAGAGTTTAAATGATTTTGCTATACAACAGACAGCCTCAGTGAATATCTCATCAAATGTATTTATTAAACTGTTTATCATGCAACCTATCATCAAATTCTTATTCTTCTTGTACACTAGATATTGTATAGAAACTCTTAGCAGAAATGGACCAAAGGAGGAACAGTATGACTGCAAACTCAATCTTAAAGTTCTAAACCATCTTCTTAGCATATTTTCCTATCCTACTTTTATCACTGTTCTGTGGAGCATGAGCTCCAAAATCATGACTCAAAACCTCATTGCTCTGTATGTTGCCTCAGCAATTTGGTTAGATTTTTGACATCTCTACACTGACCTACCTCATAAAATTGTGTTGACAGCATTATCTAACATCTACTTGTGTGTCAAATCAGATCATTTGAGAGCTCAAAATGGTGTGTGGCACATACAAAGTGCAACTGTTAATGCTTAAGTTTTTTTATTACGGTAAAAGTTACATTATCACTCAGAGGCTTAAAATAGTTGCTCTCTATTTGAATATGCTTGTCCCAACCTTCTTACCACTCTCTGAAGCTATTCTGGAAAATCTTCTTTCCTGAGTGTCTTTAGTGGCACCATCAGGCTTATCTCTTGTTGATTCCTGAATTGATTCAAGACATTTACTTTTCATGATCTTTTTGATTGCTGGGAAGAACCAGAAATATTGCAGTGCTAGATCTGGTGAATGAGGTAGAGGAGAACATGCCAAAGTTTTCTACAAGCCTGCCTTTTCTTTTGAAGGGCATAGAGCGGCATCATTCACTGAATATTTATCACACCTCGTAGAGACAGGAGTTTCCAAGACAGCCTCAGACAGAACCGTGTGCAATAGAATAGGTGTGTTCAAAGAAAGAGGATTAGTCTGAGAGTGACTGACGGCAATGTGTCTTTTACTGTTAATTATCTTTAAAATTTAAACATTCACTGTGCATTTTGATCAGTTTTGTCTAAGCACTTAAGAAACAGTTGCTTTTGTCATTATTCATTGTTTCTATTACAATTACTAATTTTACTGTCATCAAGACACAGAGTTTTGTTTCTGTTAGCCATTTTATGACATCCATCACTCTAGCAGTGTTCATTCTACACCTACTATGTGCTGATCTCTGTGACAAACTGCGGAGTCACACAAATCAATGAAACATCCTGACCTTCCAGTTTGCGTAGGCTGCTCTCCTACAACCATTTCAATGACTTCCTCATGAATATTCATTTACTCAGTTTCTTCTTCTTCTACCATTCTTATCTTACCAAAAGTCAGCCATAGGTTAGTTTTATTATCCACTTCATCTCTTGCACAGACAAGCCTTGTGGACAGGATCAGTACAGAATCATGGTTTCCAACTCCTATGAGTTGTCAGCATCTCCCTCAAAGATTCCTCCTTAAGATACCTTCTCCCTGCAACTCCCATGCCTAGCAAAGGCTATTGCCTATTTTCATTGAAAACATGAGGTGGAAACCACAATTACTTAGGTCCACATGCATCTTCATCTTTTTTTTTTCTGCCGGCTTTGAAAGGAGAATCAAAAATCAGTACTCTCCATTGAGCTTCAGACACCACCTTTCCTAGGTCCTCCAAGAACACAGACTTTGCTTCACAAAATGTTAGGCTTCTGTCTTCCTTCACAAATCTTTTAACTCTTTGATATGTTTTTCATTCTCTATCTCTCTTTCAATTCATTACTGTTCGACTTATTTCCTCCACTTGCATCCAAAATACTTAATCAAAGTTTCATTTTCATTTCCCTTTTATATTGACTCAACCCACTGCATTCTGGCTTTATTTTACCAACTTGCATGAAACTATCTTCTAATTCCTTCATTCAAGAAGGTGGCCTGCACACTGATCCACAGCTCCAGCCCCCCCCTTTTTCAGTTTTAATTTGAGTCTTGTTAAATTGCCTAGACTGAGCATAAAATCGTAATCCGCCTGCTTCACACACAGAAGAAATGCAGTGTTACTTAGCATTTGATGGTACTGATCATTCTTTCTTCTCCTACTGTTTTTATGCAGTGCTGCTCTTGTTGACCTCCGTCCTATCTCACAGTTCTATCTGATAGACCTTTCTGCTCCTTAAATCCATGCTCTCTGCTTTCTTCTTTTTTTTCCATTCAGAACTCCATTAAGAACCTGCCAGAAAAAAAAATAGAGCCCAGAAGAAAGTGGTTGTTACATTTTTGAAAAAAGACTAGGATGGTGTGAAGGCACCAGTTCTGTTTAACATAAGAAATATTGGGAAAACCCCGGTCACCAGAACTCAGGGATCCTCAATTGTACCCGATGGGCTCAAAGGTCATGTATTTAAAGTGAGCCTTGCTGACCTTCAGAATGAAGTTGCTTTTAAAAAACTCAAGCTAATTACTGAAGACTTCCAGGGCAAAACTGCCTAACTTCCATGACATGGATCTGACCCATGATAAAATGAGTTCCATGGTCAAAAAATGGCAGACCATGAGCAAAACTCATGTTGATGTCAAGACTAGGGATGGTTATTTGCTTTGACTGTTCTGTGTTGACATTACTAAAAAAACGTAACAGTCAGATATGGAAGTCCCCTTATGCTCAGCACACACAGGTCGGCCAAATCTGGAAGAAGATGGTGGAAATCATGACCTAAGAGGCACAGACAAATGACCTAAAGGAAGTGGCTGATAAACTGATTCCACACAGCATTGGGTAGACATAGCAAAGGCTCTCCAGTCTACCTGTCCTCTTCATGATGTCTTCGTCAGTAAAGGAAAAAATGGAAGAAGCCCAATTTTGAAGTGGGAGAACTTGTGGAGCTTCCTTGTGAAGGTAGTGGCTCTGGAAGGGCTCCTGGAGATGAGACTGGAGCTGGAGTTGCACGACCTGATGGTTATGAACCACGAGGGCAGGAGATTGTTTAAGATCTAAAATTTTAAGAGTGATAAATAAAATCCTAACTGTGATGGGGGAGGAAAAACAGCTGGAGCACCATGCACTTTCCACATTCACAGCTCTGTCTTCCAGCTGAATCAAGATCATTATGTGACACTTACTGTCCAGGGCTGACTCACACTGAGTCCACAGCTATGTTCTTGCCACTTTGGTGTAAAAAGGACAATTTTGCCATATGCTGGAGAGCTCCCTTATGAAAAATTAAGTGTGTGACTGACTCCACTCTCTTTGAGCAAATATTCTATTTACAGGTTTTTATGAAATACTTGAAGGAAAACAAATACTATGAAAAGAAGAACAAAAAAGGGTATTTCTCTAAACTAAACTTGTAACATAAGATTTGATTCACATGTAAGCATTCAAACTTTAGTGATTTCAAGACTCTAAGAAATAGCTAATTTTTCCTGGCAAATGAAATTGAATTATTAAATTATCCCACCAGTGTTAGGCATTTGCAATAGACGGGAAAGGAAACTGTCTATTTCTTTTTTACCTCAAGGCCATATTATATTTGAATGTTTCCTGCTTAATAGCTGCACCTGCTGGTAAGGACAAAGGATACACTATAACTTGATTTTGTAAATAACGTGCTGCAATAGGCCAAGACTTTGTGCTGTACCTAATGGGCATGCTGCCGCCTTCTTTTTTATTGCTTCTCTTTATGTGTCATTTAAAAAGAAGAGGCTGGCTTGCACTGTTGTGTGTGCTAGCTTAAATCTGTTTTTTGTTACTGTTTGAAATTGTTTCTGTTGTCATCTCAACCATTGTCAGCCAACTGTCAGAAGGTTTGTTTTGGGAATTTAGGGTGTTTGCTAAGTGAAGCTGTCAACCTGCTCAAATACACAGTCACTCTATTATTTGCAGTGTGAAGGAAATGTAGTCATTCCTCCAGCAAAGTTTGTCAAAGAAAAAAAGGAGCATGGTTTGGAAATTTTAATAAAGAAATGACACCTGATCAGACTAATTTTAGGGAAATTTTAAATACCACATCCACTCACAAATAAAATTGATAGCACTTCTATGATGTTTAAAATGAAGCAGCCTAAGATAGGAAATGGAAAATGCTTAAGAAAGTATGAGCAACATATGGTTTTTTTTTTCCATTATCGATAGCTTTGGGACCCAGCATGACCTTATTTTATTCACTCAGTTTGGAGATGGGGAGAATTACATGGTTAATTACCTACATGGGGGCCGGGGAGATGGCTCAGTAGAATAATCACTTCCCTGTCAAGTGCAAGGGTCTGAGTTCAATCCCCGGTTCCACCATGAAATAAAAAATGAATGAATAAATGAATGAATGAATGAATGAATGAATGAATGAATATTGCCTACGTGGAGGGAAGGTTCTTTGTTACTATTAAATAGTAAGGAGATCTCAATGTTGCTTTAGAATTCTACAGTGAACGCCATGGTATTTGATTCCTTGCACCTGTACAGAAAATGATTAAAAGGCTTGTTTTGTATGATTTTGTATTTTTTTCTAAGAATGATAATACTAGTTCTAACCAAAGAAAAATGGATTGTGAAAGATAAATTAACATCTCTCCTTATTGCTTTTTAATTGATCTCCTTAGCAGGCAGCAGTGACAGGATTGACAAAATCAAAACATCTGGCTAAGATTTTAAAAATCAGAATATATTTTTGAAAATAGGCATAAAGCATTATATAATTCTTATGTTTACACATAAGTCCAAAAATCTAACCATA
>NDGM010778221.1:0-12846 GCA_002564305.1 Octomys mimax
TGAGCGGAGATTGTCCAACCTCCTGGGAAGCATAGTATCACGGTGGGGTGTTATGGCTTGTGTCTAGATGTCCCTCCATGGCCTCATGTGGTCATAGATGGGCCTTTTCAGAGGTGTCTGAGTCTAGCTTTTGTGATGCTGGGATTGATTCATGGTACAATGCTAGGAGTGCTACCTGCCTAAGGATGGGTACCTGGATAAGATATAAGGGACAGGAAGTGGCTTGCTGCTTGGAGCTTGGTGTCTTCTGCCTTCTGTCTTCTGCCTGCCATGAACTGTTTCTCCACAGGAATCCCCCTCTGCCATGCTACTCTGCCTTGGAGCCTGCTGATTGAAATTTCCACACACTGTGAGCCATAGTTACCCTTTCTTCCTTTAACCTTGGGTGTGAGACATTTCATTTCAGCAACAAGAAAAGTAATTAAGATATGAGTGAAACCAGGCTTTAGAAGGCTGGCGGTATTGCATACTGGTTGCACCCACTGGACCAAGTTACTTGGCCTATTTCTCGCACACAGGCCAGGGATGGTCACAGCCATGTCCCAGAGCCATGATAGGGTTCAACAAGAATGTGTACCTGAGCACTGCCTGCACCTGGCTCAGGCCACCCAGGGAGCACGACACTTACTTTGTGGCACACCTTGGAGACTGAAATACTTGCTGCTAGGTAAATCATGAATGTATGTGCTCAAAGAAGGCAAACTCTGTCTCCCCATCATCCCTGAGTAAGTAGACAATTGCTAAGAGGAAGGTTAAATGATGTTTCCAACATAGAAAGAGGATGGCAGTGGGCCCTTGAATCCCCCCATCCAATGCCTGGGATCATGGGCAGGCTTCATGGGTAGACACCAGTTGGCCTGAGTAAAACCGTCTCCTCAGATGGGATAGGACTGTCCACTTCTGTGACCTACTAGCAGGCCTGGACCTGCCTATTACCATCAAGACAACCAGAAGAAAAGTGTCATGTGGGAAACTCCTATAATTTGGTTTACAGGCAGTTTAGTCTAAGGAGAAAAGTGAGGAAGAAGAGACAGGAAATTACTGTGCCTTGTGGGGCCTACTGCATGGTTTCAGAAATAGAAATGAAAGATGGGGTTGTGTCCATTTTTCCAATGGCTGTTGAGCACCTTTGAACAACAAAGCCATGTGATCGCCATCAGGGAAGAACAGGCCAACTCCAGAGAAACAGATCAATTCTGCTAGAGTTTGGGCTACTTTCTAGTAAAAACATCTATCTTTATATAACGAGAGTCTCCCATGGTTTCTGGGCACCTAAGGAATGTTAGTTGTTCCACTGGGGAAAGGGAGTCTATGCTGAGAGTCCATAAGAACCCTCAAGTGTCAGAAGAATTGTCCAAAATTAGTGGTCAGTGTAAGTCAGTGGACTCGGCCATCAAAGAAATTCACTTCAAGTACAACTATGAGGTTTTAGGGCAAGATTCTTCATCTGAAAGTAGTTTTGAATGCAAGAACAAGCAATGCAAACTCTTTGTGAAGACAAGAAAGTGGGTGACTGAGGGCATTTGGTTGGCTTCTATAGAATTCAGTCCAAGGAAGAGGAAGGACCCATGTCTACCTTGCATGGCCCAAAAAGAGAAAACATCACCTACAACTAAAGGGTTTCAATGTCCTGCCTAGGGTGGCTGGACCCAGGCTTTGATGGTAGAAGTACCAGTTGGAGAACTGAAAGAGCTGGAAATCTACCCTTTCAGGCCTTGATTGTGGCTTATAAATGCGTTATTTGGTGGGCCTGGGTAATCAGTGTTTGTGTTAAGCAGTTACAGGGTTAAGTGCTACTAGGGGTTTGATCTGGGCTGACAGAGCCAGAGCAGCAGAGTAGGGTGGTTGCCTAGCAACAACACCTGTAGCACATTAAGCAGCCAGTCGGCTTTGTCAACTTCTAGCAGGGGCTTTGTAGAGTGGAAGTGAGAGGTGGGGGAAGGTTTGTGGGGCAGAGTGGAAGCTGGACAGTGGGTTTCAGGATGGACAAGGAAGCAGGTGGCAGGGGAAACAGGTGTTTTGGTCACTTGCATTGAACAGCTTAATGCCATTTTTCCTTAAATAGGAGGCAGCTCAGGGTGTGTGTCCTGGGTAGGTGACCTCAGCATTGCCCCTGGGCTCTTCCTGAAACTCTCACATCTGCAGTCAAGGCGAACCACCCTTCCTCAACTCGAGCCATTTTTCAAACACGAGTCCTTGAGATTGGGTGACTGTAGGAAGGACAGGGGTTTTTGTGGTTTTCAGATTAAAGAGGAATAGAACCATGGAGAACCAAAACAAAGGCCCCAAGTGTGCAAGGCTCCCACCCCCTTGTGGCCCACCATTGCACATATCCCCCTGGATCTAATCTCATGCACATCTGAGACACAGCTGGAAGAGAAACAGATCTGGGGAAGGGTGAGGAAATTCACCACATTGCTGCTGCCTTTACAGAATTCCTGCCAACTTTTGCCAGCATTCCTAGGCTACCTCCAATGAGGTGGAGGTCCAGAGTGATGTCTTCTAAGAGGAGATCCAGAGTGATGTCCTTCTAAGAGGAGGTCCAGAATGATGTCTTCTATCAAAATGGTAGCACTAGCATCAGACAGCTTGGGCATTTCCACTTGATCCTTAGGAGCTACACAGCCTCTGGCTCAGGCCTGCCCTGAGACTCAATGTCCTTGTCTGTATACTGGGAGGTAACTAGACTTGCCCCACCCACCTTACAGGGATCAAAGGAGTTCATCTAGGTAAAAGAGATTACAGATACTACAAACCCTCCTTCACATTCAAGGTGCCTACACTGCAAAGAAAATGTCAATATACTTGCTCTTTTGGAAGGGCCCAAGCCATCTGCTTAGGGGAGAGGATCTGCCATGTGCTGTGGTGCTGGGCAATTCAGTGGGGGAACTGCTGTGCAAGAGGGCCTATTCAGTGCTTCTCTTCTAGGTTCACTGGTTCAAATCCAGCCCTAGGCCAACAATTACTATAATCATTGGGTTTGGAATTAACAGTAGCTGGCTCTTGGGAGAACTTCTACTTATCTATGGCCCACTGAATTGTCACCATAAATTCATGCGTGCAGTGACAAAGAAGGCAGAGGCTACAAACCTGGCTCAGTCTCAGGCACTAGACTACCCACCTCCCTTCCACAGGCCATGGCTGCTTCTTCTAGACTATCTTCCTAAGCAGTCAAGTGGCCAGGGTGATGCTCTTTGCTCTGGACTGAGAGATAAGAGTCAGCCTCCCTGGCCACATTGACACTGCCTGTCCCTCCCCAGGATCCCCTCATGCCTGAGAAGGCAAGGAGTCTTCCTTTCTGCACCACAGCGAGGGTACTTCCTTCTCTCACTTAGTAAGACAATCCATAACAATACAGATACAGAAAGAGAGAGAGAAAGAGGGAGAAGGAGAAAGAGAGAAACAGAGACAGAGACAGAGACAGACAGAAACAAGCAGAGAGAGACAGAGAAAAAGAAGAAGAGGAAGTGAAGGAGGAGGAGGAAGGGCAGAGGGAGCAGGGAAACGGAGAGTTGAAGAGGGAGGGAAGGTGAGGAGAAGGGAGAAGAGGGGAGTGAAGGGAAGAAAAGCAGATTTAAGGCCCATCCAACCTGAAGTAGCCACTCACCAGCTCAGAACCCACACCCAGCTTTCTATGTGACTTTTGAGGTTTTGTGCCTATATGGCTCTACCACACTCACAGTGACAAATTGTGTGTGTGTGTGTGTGTGTGTGTGCACGCAACTTGCTCCATGGCTTCTCTGCTCCTGTGTTGTGCCGTTATTTTCTCACTCTGGGTTATATTTAACTCAAGTCATAATATTTGGGGGGTGGGAAGCCTGCTGTTTCACCAAGAAAGGCATTTGAATATTCTCAGTTCCAGAGAATTCCAAGGGCTCTGGGAAGAGAGTGAGGCGCTCGCCCCAGATTTGTCTGACACATCGTGGTCACGTGGACTCCATTAGGATGACTGCAGCATGGAGCAGGCAGCCTAGAGGAGTGTTGTAGAAATGATGAAGAACCCTGAGTGATGCCAGCAGGAGGCTGATGCCTCTGGGCATCCCAGGGCACTTGCCCTGCACATCCCCACAGGGAGGGGAGCTGTAATTGGCAGTGTCACTCCCTCTACCTCCACCCCATGTCTCATGTCCCGTGACAGTCTGGGGGGCACGCAGAACTGCAGTCCCACGTGATGTGAGCAAAGGCATCACTCAGCTCCCCACCTCCCACTTCTGTTAAGAAAATATGTGCGTGGAGGGCCCCCCAGTGTTGGGGCGAAGAAGCCCTGGCAAGGTCAGCGTTGGGCAATACACATGCCCACCAAGAGGAGAAACAAGCAAGAATAGTATGATTTTATTAGTCACAGTACAAAGATATCTTTAAGGGCAGGTAGATTCACCTATTTCCAGATTTTATGGACATTCTGAATATTTGGACATGCATATTTTTAAATGCTGACTCTACATTGTCTAAAAACTCTTTTCATATTATATTAGGTAGTACTTTTTTTTTTTTTTTTTTTTTTTTTGCAGTATGGGAGATTGAACTCAGGACCTTCTGCTTGCCAGGCAAATGCTTATTCTACTGAGCCATCTGCCCAGCCCTGGTAGTACATTTCTTGAGGAGACTTAACTTTCTTTCATGTCCCCTCCCCAAGCAAGGAGGGCAGTGTGGATAGATTTCAAAATACCCTGAGGTAGGGTCTATGAGTAGATGGAGATTGAGGACAGGCAGGATTGCAATGTGGGCTTTATTACAGGGCCTACACAAAGGCAGCTGTCAGTGTTAGACGAGAGGAGGTCACAAACATTGTCCAATCCCCTCACCAACTACAGCAGCTGGCTCAGACCCACAGGGTACTCCAGGAGAAACAGTCCTACCGATGTCTGAAGGGCCTTGCCAGATGGAAGCAACCAGAAGCGAGTCATATGGGAATCAGGACGAGAGGGCTAGCCCGGCCCCAAGTCTTCACAGGCCGCTGTTCCACCTCTAGCCTGAGCTAAACACTAAAACCAGAATTTGCTTCACATTCATGGGAACTGACATATGGTATAATTTTTTTTTTAAATCTTTCAAGTTCCCTAGGCAGCCTTGACGTGAATATTAATACTAACATAATTTCATGATGATTAGAGAACACAATTAGGGGCTATTAATAATGACACAAATAATGACATTTAAGGCCTCATTTTAATTTGAGTAATATTCTGTCTGGTGGTATTTAAACAGCTCTGTCTAGCACAATTAGTATAGGGCTAGGGCGCAGACACTGCTCATGGGATCCATCCGTCCATCTCACAACTCACTTCCACAGAAAGGGAGAGAGTTAGGGATGCGCTGTTCCACCCCTGAGATTCACCTAGTGAGCACATCGTGCCTTGCAGGTGGCCTGGCCCACAGGAATAGGTCCCTTGGACAGAAAGACCTGTGTACAGATTTCAAGAGTGGAAACTGGAAGGATTGCTGGTGGCTGCAGCTCACTAGGCAGTCACTTGTTCCATCCATGGGGACCACACTTGCCCAAGATTCAGGCAAAGTGTAGGTTTCTAGGTGTATTTGTGAGCTTTTCATCACTTAGATCAATACCTGAGCAAAACAACTTAAAGGAGGAAAGACCAACTCTGCTTCCTGGCATTGAAGGATTCGGTCGGCTGCTGGCGGGCTCCATAGCTCTTAAGCGTGCACTGAGGCAGAAACTTGGTGGTGTAAGGGCGTGGCAGAGCCCAGGGAGAAAGCCAGAGAGCAAAGGGCTGGGACCAAACCATTCTCAAGTTTACACCCCCGGTTCCACTCGCTTTAACCAGCCCCATCCCCTGTTCCCCTCACCTTCCAGTAATGCCAGGCAGTTAAGAACCTATCCTCTGATGAAGTTACAGCCCTTAACCACCCCCCCCCCCAAAAAAAAGCACCACCTCTGAACATGGCAACTCTAGGGACCAAGCTGTCAATGCAGTAGTCTTTGGAGGACACTTTGTACTGAAACCTTAAGGCTCTGTTTCTCAATGAAATCCTACTGGACCTGCAGTGTGCGTCTCCCCATGGAGTCCCAGCAGTCACCCCAGCCTTTCCCTTCAGTTGCATTTTTTACACCTGTCAGGGCACATATCTCCTGTCACCCTGATCCCCACTCTTGCCAACCTCCCCATGAAACGGCTTACTCTTTGATGGATGGAAGCTTATCTTGTCTGCCCATTTGCCTTTATACCCTCAGCTCACAAAGGACACAGCTTGCTCTCCATAAACCTTTGCTGGGTGACTTAATGGCTAAATGACTGCAGGTTCTCCCTTCAAGTCTCTAGAGCAAAGAATTGGGATAAAGAAGGAAGCGGCAGGAGAATGGAAGAAGGAGAGGGGCAAACACGGAGGAGGAAGACATGGACTTGTTGAGCGTTGAGCATGTATCAGGCCCACGGTGTCCTTTATGCCCCACTGTCTTCTTTCATCCTTGCAAAACTCATGTCAGATAAATACTGTTACTGTTCTCATTTCACCAATGGGGAAACTCAAGTTTAAAGGGTTAAGTCCTCGCCTGCTCACAGTAGTATGCAGCTTCACAGCCTTCAAAGCCACCTCTGTCTGAATCCAAAGCCACACATTGCAACCATGCACTATAGGATCAGGACCATGTGGGATGCTTGTGTCACGAGAGGAGGCCAGCTACCTGGCAATGAACATCATAGACAAGGCGGCCTACGGAAATCCCTCCCACATGAGGCTCCTGCTGGGGCTGTGGTGGCAGCAGTGGAAATCTGCTGGCCACAGGCCAGACCAGGAGCCCTCTAGCTGATGAGGGCTGGAAGTCTGCCCCTGGAATGGGTGGCACTGGACATGCCCGAGGACAGGGCTGGCGGGCAGCCAGTTCCATCCAGGCTGACGGTGTTTTGGCAGAGGCCAGCGAGGCTGTGGAGGCCAGGGCAGGGCTGTGAGCAGCGGGGGAAGTTAAGTGGAACCCTTTCTGGGTAATTGACTCTGTCTGCCCAGAGGACCCCTGCCAAGCCCAGGCAGGCCCCGGCCTGACATGCTGCAACCTGTCTGGAGTGTGAGCTGCAGAGGCGGAGCGCCTGGCTGGCAGCAGCTGGTGATTCTGTTCTAAGATTTACCCCTCCACTTTGAACCTCCTTTTGTCCGAATCCCTGATGCATAACGCAGGGAGCCATCCGAATCAATGCCAGTGGAAGCTATGGTGGCTGCCACAATGTGGTCAGCAGGAAAAGTGGCATTGAACAGAGGACAGAGCAGGGCCCGGGCTGAGCCTCCTTACCCAACAGTGGCAACCTTGGTGCCACCTACCACACCCCCAACGCTATATGTCCCCTATCACACAGAGCCCTAGATTTTGCAAGAGCACTGGGGCCTCTATGAGGGGATTCTTGTGGCCACAGGGAGCAATGGACAGCCTCGGAGCTGGCTGCTCATCAGATTTTTTTCTCCCACAGCACAGCACTTGTTTTCAATGCTGAAATCCTTGCCTGTTTTTTCATCATCTGCACAGTGTAGGAATTCTGTCCACCCAGCCCTCACAGTCAGCCTGACGCAAGGCAGCAACAGAAAACATCACTTACTTTGATAGGAACTCAAGGTCAAAAGGCCCTGACTGTTGGAGAAACAGCTGCAATTGGACTGCAAGGGACACTGGAGAGGGGACATGGACACGGGACTTTCTGGGACCCAGAAGGGGGCAAAGAAACAGAACCAGATCCAGGGCAAGACTGACCCACCTTCCCCAAAGTGCTCATGGGTCTACAGCTGCTTCTCACTCTCATTGAACACATATGACACCAACATCTCTCCCGCCCCCTCGCCTGCTTCCTTTCCCAGCACTGCTGAGCACTGCGGTTGGTCCTGTATACTTCCAGGTAAGAGCGATCCAAAGTGACATGGGAAGCCACCTCACTGCCAGCTGGAAGCAGAGTAACAACTTTGGCTTCTACATCCTCAGCACTTTGCACGCCACTCTACAGAAGGATCAGCATCGCCAGGCAAGGCCATGCTCTTCAACACTCTGGGCTAGACCAATTTAGTGGGCTCCTAATTAACACCTGGGCCTTCCAATCTTCCCTTCTTACCCTTGATACACATGCCACTATTGGAATTCAACTCTCCAGAGATAAAAATTACACCCAACACTTAATGATAGGCTTGCCATGAGCCAGGCAGTTTTCTATACTCCTCATGCTTTCATTATGTGGCCTTTACAACAACTCCTCACAGAAAGGACTCTTTTTACTCATTTCCATTTTATGGATGAAGCAACTGAGGTATAGGGAAAATAAATAATCTACTCAAGCTGCCCAGGGTTACAGTTTGCCCAGGGTTAGAGCCAAGAATTGAAATTGCCACACACCCTAAGTGAAGAGTAGCATTGAATGATCACATTACATTTACTCTTTATTCTAGGGTCTCAGTTGGGGAGATAGCATAGCGGTTTACGCATCAGGCTCTACAGCGCGACTTCGCAGGTTTGAGCCCTATTCTAGGGTCTCTCCACCTCTCTCCCATCCTCAAGTCCTACCTGCTTCAAGTGTCTGTCCTAACCCTTGTCCTGCCTTCCATGCAATACAAAGGAACACTTTTTCTCCCCCAGGTACTAGCAGCCTCGATCCATTTTCATCCAGTCTTCTTTCTTCCAGTGACACCCCTCTGCCACCCACTGCCACCTGCTGCAGATCCTCCTGTCTCATCACTCACTCCTAGGCAAAACCAGTGTCTGCCCTCTCTAAACTCAGCTTCACAAAGCCCGTTGTCCTGGTGGAAATGCACAGGCAAGCCTGGGATGGACACACATGTTCTCTCAGTGTTGGCCTGTGTCACCCCAAGAAAGCAAATTTGCCCCTCTGAACACGAGTTGTCACTGCCTGGAGATAAGAGTGGTCATTTCCAGGAGTTGTCGGGACAAAGAGGTGAGGTCACTTGGAGAGCACCTGGCTCCTAAAGGACTCTGAGTCAAGGCCAAAGTTCTCCTCAGCTTCCTCCGGCACATGCGTTAGTGATCTCTACCTCCCTGGTGCTTAGCTGCTGGAGCTCTCCAGGAAACTGAAAGTTACTAAGTACGAGTACTGAGACCTGTTAGTCCCTGTGAATCCCGTAATTACCCAGACCTTACCTTCTGCTAAACATTGTTGGTGTGCTCAATAAACATCTTTTGCATAAATTTACCCATTTGGTGAAGATTTAAGTGTCAGGATGTTACAGAGGGCACCCCCCTCTCTCATCCTACCTACCAAAGAAAGCAGATCCAGATGGCCCCTGAGTTCCCTTGGCCTGAGAGCCTAGAACATACACCACCCCCTCCCCCTCCCTAGAAAGAACTTGTACAAAACACAGCACTTTCTGCCTACCTTGCCCTCTTTGTTACCAACAATATCAACTTGAGGTCACAGTAACTCTTCAAATCCATTGCTTGCTCGTCACATTTTCCTCCTCCCAATTATTTTTTTCCAAGGGCCTGGCATTTCTAGCCCACACCAGGAAGCTGAAGTTCTCTGGCAGCCCCAAACCCCGGCCGCCACTGGTGGAGAAGTCAAATTGGCAAATAGAAATGTCACTCAATCATTTCCCAGCGCTTTCCTCTCCTTCCCCTTCCCTACTGCATATAATGAGAAATTCTTTTTTGCCCAAATATTGTTTGAATTTCAAATACACAATTTCCCTGGGGGTGACCAGATGAAAAGAGAAATCTGGTTTGCAACATAAGACCTCCTTGCGGAAGTTGCATTGAACGAACACCGAAACTAAATTTTTATTGAGCTCCTTGAAATGACAGGAGCACATCAAGGCAACCCAGCTCCTTTCCCACTGTGGTGTGCTTAAATTATTTTAAGTGAACGCCAAGGAAGTGCACCTCAAGGGGTAAAAAAAGAAGGGAAGGATTTTAAACACAGTGGGCAAAATGCTAAGTCTGTTCATGGCCTCTAACCTATTCTTAACGGCTGCCTGCTTCCGGACCGGCCTTTCCACGCTCCTCTCTGGGCAGCTGTCTATCCACACGTGTGAGAAGGGTCTGAACTTGGGGGGAGGGTTTTCCAAGGGCCGGACCATGAACCTTGTGGAATGAGTACCCAACTGCAACCGAAAACCCACTTATTTCTCTCAAAGTGCCAACACTGCAATTAAACCCAAATACTGAGGGGTTTGTTTAGAGGTCTTAATTTAGAAACAACAACTCATCCACTAACATCATTTGTCTCAAGAGAAAAACAAATAACATTTGTGCCATGTTCAAGCCCCCACTGCTCTAGGGTAAAGACTCTCAACCCTGACTGCATAAAAGTCACCCAGAGCATCTTAAGGAAAAAAATATTAACATCCAGACCCTACTCTGGACAAATTTAGTCTCCTTGTGTAATACCCAGAGCTCAGGATTTCATCAGACGCTTTCAGATATTTCAAAGGGTAAGGTGCACACAAAAATTTGCATTATGGACCCTCCCTGAAATGGCAGGCTGATCTGTGTGTGCATGAAAAGGTGTGGTTTGCCAGGATGTGGAGTCCTAACTTTCAGATAACTCTTAGCATTATCTGCCGCCTACAACAGGCTTTCATAGAACTACAGCTGGGTTCCTCAGGTTCATTTCAGCTGGAAAACAATATTCTGCAGCATTTTGTTGGTCAGAGTTATTTGTAATGGGCAAACAAAGCGTGGATCTCTGGGTCCTGGAAGAATGGCTCTTGGGGAGTCACGGGTGATGGGTCTATAGACATGGGTGGGAGTAAAAGGCCCATTGAAAAGTAATGAGGCATTCTTGTAGGAAAAAAACAGGCACTCAGTGGGATTTGTTGTTTCAGCAGTCCTGCCTGTGACTCAGCTGACAGCTGTGCCCAGCTTGGCCTCCGAATCTGGACAGCAGAAGCCAAGTCCCCAGAGAGTGGTGATTGCCCAGGACAGCTTATTCTGGGCGCTCCATCATTGTGTCTGGTCCATGAGCTCTCTATAACTCGCCAGAGAACCAGCTTGCAATGTGAGTTTCAAGGGGGTGCTGGAAGGAGGCAGATGGGGAAAGGCTGATAAAAAAGAAGGATCCAAGCCCCCATGGAATTCCCCAAGATTAAGTGGGTCTCTTAAAGCCATTGAATGGGGAAGGCCTTAAAGTCTTCTGAAAACATTGAAAGTGGACTTTAAAGGAACAGATCAAGGTAGGGAGAGAAAATGAGCCATTGCTCAGCTCTTCTGTTAGGAAGGTCACTTACAGCACCTATGCCTGCCCCCCAAGACCCTGGCTGGGTCACAGAATCTGGAAGCTGACAGCATATAACCAGCCCTGCCTTTAGCACTACCCTTGCCAAAAAGCAAGAGGCCAGCCCTGAGACTTCCCAGGCCCAGTCAGCTGCCTAAGTGCTCAGCCACGCTCATGAAAGGGACCCCTCTTCCTCTCTTTTCAGCCCTGCGCTCTAATTTATCCTCCTCTTTGATAACCAACTCCAAACACATTCAGCCAAGGCAGGGCCATCAGTGCACAAAGGCCCGTGCTCTCTTGGTTGAATGCAGCACTTCACTCTTGGGGGGATTTCTATAGAAGGCAAAATCCACCAAACAAGCTATTACACTTAAATCAGACAATGCCTGAGGTGGCAGCGAGGAGACCAGCGTTAATGACTCAGCTAGCAGCGGGCTTCTCTATTTTGAAGCTCTACCCCAGCATGGGGGAGCAACCCGCTGCCCTTCCCAGCCTCTACCAGATCCCTCTCCTCCTGCTCCTGGACTAGAGAAGTGACCCTCTGTATCTGCTGGTTCTCTGAATTCCGAGTGCCGATTCCCCCTAGGCCCACTCTACTGACTCCTGATTCCCTCTGCTCAGGAATAAGAACAGAGTGGTGAATTCCCTTCTCCCTTTCTCTTCTAAAGAAGAGGAAACCATGGTAACTGGTGCAAGTCACAGAGTCAGCTGATGAGAAAGTCAGGACTAGAACCCTGGCCTCTCATCTCGTTTGACTAACACAAAAACTAATATTAATTAGTGATGTGCACAAAGGACACAGCATAGCTCTGGCACACATACACACCCAGTGAATGGCAGCTGCTGCTGTTTGTTACCTGGTAGCGGCATCACTTTTATGTGGCTCATTCTTCCATCCAGGAAGTGCCTATCATGAGACAGGTAGTCCGTCCACAGGTTGTCTGGAATAGGACAGTGGACATCAACATGCTGCACCCCTGCTCTCTGCATCGTAATTTCTAGCAGATTTCAACCAGCAATGGCAGTAGGGAGTAAGAGGCCGTAGCAGAAGGTAAGTAAAGGAGATTTCAGAAGCTAAGGGCAAAGCTAATCCAGACTTAGGGGCTCCGTGAAGAGAAACTAGGATCTCAACTGAGACTGAGAGGTAAGTAAACATTAACCACACAAAGAGCAAAAGGAACATGGCTCAAGGCTGCTTCTGTAGTTTTCTTGACAAAGGAAATAGTCAAATGTGCAAAGGGGGATCAGGAATGAAAAGGCAAGATGCCTCCAAGGGAAGGGCGAAAAGATGTCAGTGTGCTCAAACACGTGCGAAGATGGGATAAAGATGGGGTGTCACCTGGAGGGAGGTCAGTGGTCAAGGGACAAAGGAGAGATAGGCACATGCCGTTTCATGAGCAATGTAAGAAGCCACTAAAAGGAAACCAGACCTTTACGCTGAGAAATAAGGGATGACCCATGGCCATGCTGGAGGTCAGAGGACCTTGTATGAGAATGGGCGGGCAGGGCAAGCCAAATAGCTCAGCAGATTAAAGCATCGGCAAGCAGGTGCAGGGTCCAGGGTTTGATCCCCGGGCCTGCTGTGCTGGTCCTGCCCCCGGGGTGCACTGAGACAGTGTTTGAAACTGGACATGATGCACACCTGTAATCCTAGCTCTTGGGAGGCTGCAAACAGGCGGATCACTATGAGTCT
>NDGM010778400.1:0-11964 GCA_002564305.1 Octomys mimax
CCGGGGAGATGGCTCAGTAGGATAAGCGCTTCCCTGGCAAGCGCAAGGGTCTGAGTTCAATCCGCAGTTCTGCCAGAAAAAATAAAAAAATAAAAATTAAAAAAATAACATATGAAAAAATAAACAAATATTTAAATGAATAAAATGGCAGATATTCTAAAAGGCACAATACACAATGGGCTCATTGATATTTGTTTGAATTTTTGGAAGGTGACAAGTTGAATATCACTAGGAGGCTGTCCCAAATACTATTTTCCTTATAAAACACTGATTTTTTTCTAGTGTTTGCCCAATTGATAATAAACTCTTGAGTCTCTCTTTTTTTTTCTGTATTTTAGGGAAGGGTCTACAGGGTGTTCAGGGTTTCACTACTAGTTTGGACTCTTAGTAATCCACCTGTTTAAAGCCTCCCAAGAGCTGGGATTACAGGCACGTGCCACCAGTCTCAATTGCCATCTCAGCATGCCCCAGGAGTAGGACCAGCATGGCAGGCCTGAGAATCGAACCCTGGCTCCTGCTCCTGCTTGCAGGCACTTTAATCCCTGAGCTATTTGGCTGGGCCTGAGTCTCTTGGTTATTCTTCATGGTTATTCTCATTTTGGATCCACCTAATTTCTACTAGATAATCGTGTTATTTTGCAAAGGTTAAACTCTCCTCAGTTCACATTGTACAAATAAGGTTCCCTCAACTCAAGCATTGATGGTTTGGGACCAGGTGTTCCCCCCAGAGCTTCATGCGTTAGGGGCTGGGTTCTAGTATTTGTGGTTGAGTCATGGTCCAAAGCTGCAAGTACGGGTGTGAGTGTTCCATGCACCCTGGGGTACGTATCCTGCACAACAGAAGGCAGGGAAAGAAGCTTTCTCTCTGCTCTTCTTCTCTTTTGTGCTTTGCTACTTTTGCTGTTTTCCACCATGAACTGATGCCCTTTGCCATGTTCCACTCTGCCTTGACACCAACCAAGTACGGACTGTAACTTCTACAAACTGTGAGCTAAGTAAATCTTTCCTTCCTTAATTTTGGGTCTTGGGTATATTGTCTCAGCAAAGGGAAAAGCGTAACTGAGACAAAGGGCATGCCCATGTCAGCCTTCATGACATGTGTCCATGAGATAGAATTTATTAGTTATGTGGTGACGTGTTACTGAAGAGCCCGTTCTCTCCACAATCAGAAGAAGGCCTAGAAAGAAAATTAGTCCTTGGATTCTACATTTATGACATTGAAAATATAGAAACAAGAGTTTCTAGAAGGAAGAAAGTAGAGAATAGCTACTATGAAATGTCAGCAGTTGTAAAGGGGCAGTCCATTTGTTCTCTTACACAGTGAGAGAAAACACAGTCACGTGAAATTGAAGGTGAGGCTCTTCCTCGATCCATGAATCTCTGCACATGTTCTGCTGTTACGGGCCTGTGCTCTGTGTACATTTAGCATTGCCAATTTTGAGATCACTGTGTGGTCGTTAGGACTTTAGGATTAAATTGCACCAAATATACTTTATCTGTAGAGGTTCTACCATGCCTGTCTTTTGAGTGGTACAGGCAACTAATTAGAATGCCTTCTTGTTTTTCTTATCCTAGTTCTCCTTGTTCTCTTTCTTCTCACTCGCTCTTCTTCTTGGCATTATCTTGGTCTTCCTGATCTTCTTCATCATTGTATGGCTACTATTTAACTTTCTTCAAAAAATATATTATTTTGAATGAAATTTGAAGACGTTATAATGAGTCTGGTGCTTGTGTTATCCTTAAATAATTTGACTCCTGTGATTGCTGGTGCTCAATAAATGCCTCAGCATGATTGAAAACAATCTCAGGCACTATCTTTCTAGAGTCTCAACCAAAATGAATCCTATTTAATTATTTAATCAATAAATAATTTTCATGTTACTTAACTCCACATACAGAGAAATATAGGAAACCTGATTTTCTGTAACTTAGAATTATTTTAGCTAACAAAAAGTGCATATAATACAATTCAAATTAAACTTGCACTAGTAAATTAGTAAATTAGTCTAAAATATATTTGATTACAATGAGATAACACCTAAAATGCTAAGGGCTCTCAAGCAGTTGCAGGTCCATGTATGCACTCGTTGTCTTGCTTTAAGGACCAGAAGTTAGTATTTGTAGATATTTATTAGTATTTTAAATCATTTTAGTCTTAATTCTTCTTTCCATATTCAACTGAAAAGTAGTTTTATTTGTAATTGTCTCAGTTACTATTCTCTCCTTGCTGGGAAAAAATATACCACACCCAAAATTAAGGCAGGAGAGGTTTATTTAGCTCACAGTTTGCGGCAGTTTCAGTCCATACTCAGCCGGCTCTGAGGCAGTGGCAGAGGCCAGCAGAGAGCAAAGTGAGGAGCAGCAGCTGCAGCAGCTAGCCAGCCTCTCCTCCCTCCCTTGCATTGTATTCAAGCTCTTCTCCCCAGAGCAGGCGTAGAATCTACACCCGTAAACCCAGCCTTAGATCATGAATTCATCACAAATTCTAGAAGCCTGCCCCAACGATTACATGAGACGTGGGGACAACCAGACACAAACCATAGCAGTAGACTGTGTTTCCTGAGTGAAGTTGCGATTGTTTCTAACCCTTCACTAGCCACTTTACTAGGAAGTTTTATTTCTGAATATACTGATAGAAAAAAGCTGCCTACATAAGAACGCAGAGAAAAGCTGCTCAAAAAATAGAAGCAGAGCTTTACAACACTTGATCAAAACACCAAATACAATTTTTAATGCAAATTTTTATTTTGGGGCTGGCCAAATAGCTCAGTGGATTAAAGGATCTGCAAGCAGGTGTAGGGGCTGGCATACCATCCCCGAGCCTGCAGTGCCGGCCCCGCCCCCGGGGTGCGCTGAGACAGCAATTGAGACCCGGCGTGGTGGAGTGCGCCTGTAATCCCAGCTCCTGGGAGGCTGTAAACAGGAGGATCACTACAAGTCTAGTAGTGAGACCCTGAACACCCTGTAGTCCCTTCCCTAAAATACAAACAAAATCAAACACCAAAAAAAAAAATTTCATTTTGATGAAAAAATACTAAGATCATAAGCAGTTGTGAAAACATTTTTATTATGAACTGGTAAGGAAATATCTATATTTTTGGGCATGAGGATTTATCTCTTGAATATAGTTTGAGTATTAAATATCCTGCTTTGATGATGTAAGCCACCATGCTTTAAAAGAGTTCTGGCAGAAATCCTGTTTTCTAATGATGTTTAGCGGTACAAAGTTACAATAGAAGATGTTATGATTTTCTTTTTTTCTTGGATACTAAGAAAATTGGGGTTAGGCTGTTTTCAAAGTCTTTGGTCTTAGCATCTTTTACAACCTTGAAATGTATCAAAGACTCTATTTGTGTGTGTGTGCGTGTGTGTGTGATCCACCCATTGTCATATACTGATGAAAAGTAAAACTACGTTTCGAGGTTTCACCAAGCATTTGGGGTGCACATTCTCATAACTGTGAAAACAGTGAGGACATAATTAGACTCCAGAAAACTCAATGGAGCAATCGTTAGAGACTGAGAGACAAATCAAATCTCAGTATTAATACAAAGTGGCATCGAGGTCACAAACCTCTTTATAAAACTCAAGGTGGGGTCACAGCAGAGGAACATGCCTGTAATCCCAGCACCAGGAGACAGAATTCTCTGCCAACTGGAGACCAGCCTGGGCTCCACAGAGAGACTGAACTGGTCTGAGCTACATAGCAAAAGGATATCTCAAACAAACAGAAGTCAAAAGCACCTCTAAAGATTTTCTGGAGCACAATTTGAAGACATTTATTCCACATGAACATGTTTTAAATTATATAAAAATTTAACTAGAATAAGTATATTTAAAATATATAAAAGATCTGGAATTGAGATGAATTTTGGCCAGGAAATTACATGACAGGAAACCATGGCTTATATAGAATATATATCTAAATCTATATCTAAATCTAAATCTATATCTATATCTATATCTATCTATCTATAGCTCTATCTATCTATCTATCTATCTATACTATATCTATATCTATATCTATATCTATCTATATATATATATCTATCTATATATATCTATCTATCTATCTATCTATCTATATATATATATATATATATATAATATGTTCTCTGGGCACAAGTCAAGTATTGGGGACCTGTGCCTAGGTTGCTGCTCTTTCTAGTGAAAGTTCATTCTTCACATCCCAGCTCCCACACAGAGCTTGCGTTCACCGTGTTGAGCAGAGCTCAGATTCCCTGAAGCAACTCCTTAACACCGTAAACACACCAGCACGATTGCAGTGGAACTAGACCAACACACGACACAACATCAAGTATGTGCAAATAATTTGGTTTACATACATTTTATAAATATAGTTACAAAAATTCAAAACTTCTAGCAATAAAAACATTCTTTTTAAAAAGAGCAAACTTAAGCAGTACAAGCATAGACAAAAACCTCATTCAAGTGATTTACATAAGATCCTTGTATTGTTAACACATAGAATAGCAAGAATTATGTGCTTATTCTCTGATATACTCAAAAGAATAAAATTAGCAGCCAGTATTAAAATAGAAATGATAGTTCTATATGCTCTTTTTGGTAGGTTATGAAAGAATAAAAACATACACATATTCTATTAAAGGAAATATTTTATTGGTAAAAAAATTTGATCTAATCAAATTCCAATTTAAGAATTGATGTTTAACTTCAATGTACTAGGTTGTTTTGATGGTACAAAAATCACCCTATGTGTGTGTGTAAGCATCATTAAACCTATTGGCAAACTTGAATAAACACTAAATTATAATTAGAAATGTTCGCAGGGTTCTGGTTAGGAGTCTATTTTTAAATATGACTTTTTTTTCATAAGATCAGATACCAGTTCAGGCAAAAATCATTTTTTAATATCCACATAAGGGCTAGCCAGATAGTTCAACGGACTAAAGTGCCTGCTTAGGCAGGCGCAGGGATCGGGGTCTGATCCCCTGTGTGCCGTGCTGGCCCTGCACCCGGAACCTGCTGAGATGGGGACTGAGACTGGGCATGGTGGCACACGCCTGAAATCCCAGCACTTGGCCGACTAAAAACAGGAGTATCACTAAGTTGAGTCCAATCTGTGTAGTGAAACCCTGTAGACCCTTTACTAAGTGCATTTAAAGAAGAAAAAATGAAGCAGCCACCAAGAGAAGCTGGCTTACTCTGCGTAGGAGAGCCTACTGAGAAGGAGCTGAGGGACTTGCCACCATCAGGGCCTGAGGGTCCACTTGGACTGGGCTCAGCTGGAAGGAGCGAAACACAGCAACCACACCCAAGCCAGGTCCTGCCAGTTGAATTCAAGTGTAGTAGATCTAGATCCGGGGAGCTGAGGCATACTGCTGGGCCCAGCAGAGCCCACACAGAGGCCCAGAACTATAGGAGCATCCTTGTGGCATAGAGGTGGCAGCAGGTAACTGGGGTGTGGTAGTCTGCGTGGAAAACTCCAGGTGAATAAAGGGGAGGTGCCCAGACAGAACTCAGAATTTGTATTTACTACTTTACACACAAATTCCAATTTAAGATCTGCTTTGTTATGCAGCTAGATTTTTTGCTCCTATGATCTAAAATAAAAACCTGTTAGTTACAAAAGTTTGCCAATTTCTAAAGTTTACTAGCTGTTAGTAGTATTGCTAATTGTACTACTACAAATAGGAAACAGTATCTGCCTTAACCACTTGGTTTCCCTTGGGCATTGGCATTGGAAGGTGCTCGGGTAAAGCACCGAAGCCCTGCCCTGAGGGACAGGGGACAGTGCCAAGCAGGAGCCCTTTTCTCACTCCCAATCAACGGAGAGGCGAATCCCGGGACACACGCACAGCTAGAATCTCTGACACAGGAGAGGCACTTAAGCAACAGACCTTTCACAGACAGGGTCTGCCTGCGGTGATGAAGCTGCCCACTACCAAACTTTCCCAAACAGGTGTCACAGAAATCAAAATAGAGTTCTCTTTGAAGTGAAAAATGCAAAAAGAAGGAATAAAAGGCATTCTCAGGTCCCAAGCCCATGCAGAACCAACTCAGGAGACAACAACATAGAGGAAATTCAAAACCACATACCTGAAATCTCGGAAATAATAGCTACTGAAGAAAAGAAACAACTGCAGAAAAGCGTGGAGGAAGTAAGGTCAGAAATAATCTCACAGGGTAAAGAAAAAAAAAAAAAAAAGAAGCGATAACTACAAAGAAAGAACTACTAAGCTTTTCTAAAGAAGACACTGATAAAAAATAAAGAATAGAAAAGTGACAGAAACTTTGAATGAGCAATATAGAAAAGAAATAGAATAAACGAATCAGATTCAAAGAGATATACAAGAAATTAAATACTCCATTAAAAGTTGGATTGGAATGGGTCTTAGCACAAAACTTAGCACATTAGTGGTTAAAAATGAAATGTGCACAGGGACTATAGGTCAATTAGTACAGTATCATTGTCAGTTTTCTGTGTGTGACATATAGTAATTTAATATCTAGTATTTGGAGAAATATTTATTTAATATTTAGTATTTAGAGAAATTTGGGTGAAAGTGACATGAGAAAATAGAACTATTTGCCATTTTCTTGTATGTTTAAATGATTATGAAACAAAAGTTTTTTTAAAGGAGAAAAGAAAGTTTATGAATCTGTAGCACTGTGGATGTTATGGCGTGCACCAAAGCGCCCCTAAAACCTCATGAGGTTTCCAGAGGTGGCTGGATCCGGAGTGTGTGCCTGTGGATGGAGCCTAAGGGGCATTCAATCAGCACATGCGCACTCTGGCGGGGACAGAAGGATGGCAGGCTGCGCCTTGCTGCTGCGCTGGTCCTGCCTGCCGGGCGCTTGTCCGCCTCCGCCGTGCCTCCTCACCTGACCTCCTAGCCTTGGCGCCAGACACCTAGGAGCTCAGATCTCTGCAAACTGTGAGTTCCAGTAAGCCTTTCGACCTTGCACCTGCGGGCGCCTGGTGTTTTGTCTCAGCAGTTAGAAAGCAGCTAGACAACAGGAAAAGAAAGATGGATAGGAAAGCAATCACAGTCAGCTTCTGTAAAGTCACAGTTTAGCGTTCTTGGCCTTAGTCATTTGCAGATTTTTCCTTAGAACCTAACAAATAACTGTGGAAACCCCCATAATTCCACACAAACCAGAAAGGATTTTCCTCATTTTGGGGAGAGCGTGGGTGGGAGGTTTGCAAGCAGCCAATCTGAGAATGTTGTTGAGTTTTGCTTGCTGCTGATTGGCAGGTGCGCCTGCGTTTCCATATCGTGCTAGGTTGCTGTACCACCTGACGCGACCGTGGGCCTTCTGAGTTTTCCTGAAAGTCCGAAGGTCCCTAACATGCCTCCAAAATGCCCTCTACTTGCTGAGGCTGTATTAATGCATATTTTATTAAATTAGATTGCAAATCCATAGGAGGCAAAGCATAGTTAGGGTTTATGCTATACAAAGAGGCATTTATGGGCTTATTCGCGTTTCACAATTCGTGGGTGCTCTACCGACGTAAGCCCCACAAATCTCATGATATTGGAGGCAATATTTTGTCAACATTTTGTAGGATGTTTTGAGCATGTGTGTAGTAATAATGTTTATGTTTCTCATGGGAAGCTGCTACCTGTTCATCAGCCATAAACTTTAATATCACATTGTTCCTCTTACATAAGCAACCAGGAGTAAAACTAAAGAGTAAAATAAAATTTATAGCTTAGGCTGTAGAGAGGTAGATTGTTCTAAAAAGCTCAGGTGATTTGGAGACAGAGAGTGAGGAAGGAGGGAAGTGAGAAGGGAACAAAAATGATTTGGGATTATAATACATAGAGACCAAGTCAGTTTATTTTTGACATAAATACTTTTTGTGAGTATTATTTACTTAGAGAAAAACACTATTGAAGAGTAGTAAATTATGGGCCAGGCATATAGCTCAGTGGACCTGCAAGCAGGTGCAGGGGCTGGGGGTTTCGTCCCCACACCTGTGGTGCCCGCCCCGCCCCCGGGGCGCGCTGAGGCTGCACTTGCGACTGGGCGCAGGGGCGTGGGCCTGAAATCCCAGCTCTTCAGAGGCTGTAAACATGCGGAAGACTACGAGATCGATCTAGCAGTGACACCCTGAACGCCCTGTAGACCTTTCCCTAAAATACAAAAAAAGAAAAAAATCATTAAAAAATACACATATTTATACATAACAAAAACAAGACAATTTAAAAAAAAAAAACTCAGACTATATTTTTCTATTTGGCTTGTGGATATTTTCTTTCCTTCTTTTATATCTTTACTTATGTTTTTTAAGTTGAGGTTGCATTATTTATATAACACACAGAGACAGAGGGAATTTAATAGTAGTACGCACACCACGGCGTCTGGCTGAAGAGCACCGGGAATCTATCAAGCGTGAGTCAGTGTGGGTCAGAATGAAGTGTGGTCTCGCTGCGACCACCGCAGTGTTGGGGTTCAACGCAGGAGAAGCACAGAGCCTCATCTGTAAGGAGTGTCATTTTACAGATTGTTTCTTTCCGTTTTTCTCTATCGATCTATTCTTTCTTTTTGTACTTTTTATTCGGGCATATTCCTGACACATAATGATCTTGCTCACTGTGCGGTCAGGGCATGCACATGAAACTTTGTAATTGTTTATGTTCCCTTCACTCACTGCTTCTCTCCTTCCTTTATAGAAGAACTATGATCTGTTCTTCTACTTTTAAAGTTATTTATGCTTTGTAAAACAAAGAGAAACTATGTTATACTTAAGCCCACTTCTTTCACTTAATACATTTGAAAGCACATATCAGATTTCCACAAATGACTCAAATGCATCCTTCCGCGCCCCACAAGAGCACTCCATATTGCGTCAATCCATATTGTCCTTATCTAGTTATCTGCTGATGGACATTTAGTCTGCTTCCAAGATTGAACCGATGTTAGTTGAACTTTGAGGTTATAAATATGGACATGTATGTATTATGTTTTATAAAGTTTTGAATTATTTTGGAAAATATTTATTAGGGCAATAGCTAGATTCAGTAGAATTTCTACTTTTATTTTTATTTTTTAGGAATGTCCATATTAATTTTCCTAGTGGTTTTACTAGTGTACATTCTCACAAAAATGTAGAAGAAAGCAATTCCAAAGTGCCTATGGACCAGTGGAGAATTAGAAGAGCAAAAGCAACCCAAGGTAATCAGAGCAAAGCAGGGGCCATCACAATCCTGAATTTTAAGTTTTATTATTACAAAGCTACATTGATGAAAGCAGTATTGTACTGGCACAGAAACAAATAGGAAGGTCAATGGAACAAAAAAGAGGACCCAGGAAGAGCCCCAGACACACTGAGCCACATGATATTGAAAAGGTGACATAGCCAGTCGCTAGATGCAATGCAGCCTGTTCCACAAATACTACTGGGAGAAATGGGTGTCCATGTCGTAAGATTGAGTCTGAATCATGTAGCATTGCCATCCCATCTACTAAATGAAAATATGAATGAATAAAAGATCTAAATATCAAAATGAAATCATTTAAACTGTTGGAAGATGACATAGGTACTACTTTTGAAGACATAAGCATAGGAAAGAACTGTTCTGTTCTTTCTGAACAGAACTGCAATTGCAAAAGAAATAACAAGAATCAAAAAATGGGATTATACCAAATAAAATGCTTCTAGATGGCAATGGAAATAAACAACACAACAAAGAAACCAACAAAGTGGGACAGAATTGCCAGCTACTCCTCAGGGAGATAATTAATAACTAGAATATATTAATAATTCAAAAACATTAGATGCTCAAAATAAAATTCAACAAATGTGATCAACAAAATGAATATTTATCAGAATACTAATAAATAGCCAATAAATACATGAAAATATGGTCAATGCCAATGCCCATTAGGAAAAAACAAAATGACACTGAGATTCCATCCTACTGTAGAAGGGCTTTCACCAGGAAACTAGGCAATAAATGCAGGTGTGGTGTAGGGAGGAAGGAGTGCAGTAGTTACAAGTTGTCCCTGAAAATGCAAACAAGCTGATGTCCGACAGATAAAAGTTGCTGTGTATTCTGAAGCTTATCTTTGTTACTGAATTCTTTTCACAGTAAGTCCCTTTTCAGTGGGGTACTGTCACTTTGCCATTGATAACTGCATTTTGTGTTAGAGTCCCCGAAATACCTGGCTTCCTGTGGTGTTTTAGCCAAAAGCTCATTTAATTTTGTATTGTGATTTAATGTAGTAGTTTATTTTTGTTATTTGTCTTTCTTAAAAGCCCCATGTAATCATCTTTGCCCCTCTGAAGTTTATCTTAAAAAATAAGATCTTTCCAACTGAAAACCTCGAGTCACACTTAGAAATTGCCTCCATAAAAGTTATAATTGCTATTATAAGCAATTTGTTCAAGGATCCTTTTTTATTAGTTCTAAATACTACTTTATATTTATTAATATTATACATGCATATTTCAGTCCTTTCAATACATAGGTATGTGTATCTTTTTCTTTTATAATAGATTATTAATTTTATCAGTATCAAAGCTTTTGAAAAATTCACCCTGGTGAAGCTCTATCTCACTTTTATGTTTTCATAGGAGTAATGGAGAAGGTAAAAACATGTTTTAGTTTTCAACTATCATTCAAAGTGAAGAAAGGAAGAATTTATTCTGTTAGCTATAGTTTTGACAGCTGAAATCATGGGTTTGGACAAATGTCTCTAGCTTTTCATGGTTTCCTAAGCAATATCGCTCCAAAAGGGGAGAGAACTTTATTTATTCACTTATTTTATGAACAGATGTTCATTTGGGGCACTACATTTGTGGCTGATTGTATTTGAAATAATATGAGACTAGACTTCAGTGCATTATTTCTGGCTATTCTCTCTGGCTGCAAGAGTATCAAAAGAAAAACATCATATTTTAAATTTTTTCTTCATATTTGAGTTTACTAAAACATCTTGTCTGGTTACAGTGGAAAATAAAATCAGTATTTCTCTACTGAAAAATATTGGGAAATACAAAACTACCAAACATAATTTGATGCCTCAGAGAATGTATGAAAAATTGAATAACTGAGGAAATGGCCTTTTGGACATGGACTTTTAACATTTAAAGATATTGCAATGAGGAAAATTAATTCTACAGATCCTTCAGGGTTAACTGATCCAAAATTAAGTTTCAATGTCCCAGATGGTTGCTAGGCAACTTGTAGGTTGCTGTGTTCAAAATTTGAAGCTTTTGTTAGTAATGTATTGTTAAAAGAATTCTCTATTGGTCCCAGAAACCAAAGATATGTACTAAGGTGGAAGCTACAAAAGAAAACAGTAAAGCCTAAAATGAAATAATTATTCTAAACATAAGCTCGCTAGAAGGTTCCATTTGCTATACATGAATGACCACTAAAGAAATTCAATTTATGTGAAGAATGAAAGTAGTTTTGAGAGATTAATATTTAATTTAATATATATCTTACATTAATAATGCTTATTGGAATGGTATGTTGACAGTACCACTCTATCATCATTTTCCAATAACCTTTTTCTCCCTTGCTGCTATAAGTCTTCTGCTTTTCCTCAAGTCAAGATCACTGTCTCATTTTTAATTAGACTGTGAGCTCTTTAAGTCCTGCTAATAAGGAATGCATTTCCTCACTCATGGCCATTTTGTTCTGTCAGAATATTCAATTAGTGAAACATCAGGCTTTCTTGGACTCCTTGGCATTAAGAGCTTGCAATGACCTACCTTGGCCAGTGTTTCCTGAGTCTGTCTTATTTGTAGTTTGGTGTTAGGTAAGCCCATGCAGACGTACTCATTTACTTAAAATTTATTGTTCGTAAAGTAATTGTTTTAGATTTGCCTGCTTTTCTTAGCTTTGCTTTTCAACCTTTTCAGTAGTAGAAAGCAGAAAGGAAAGTTTTTATTGTTTTTGGTTTTTTGGTGGAACCGGGGATTGAACTCAGACCCTTGCGCTTGCCAGGGAAGTGCTTATTCCA